>JAVQKG010355147.1:0-11472 GCA_036025885.1 Hypseleotris bucephala | reverse complement strand
TCACAGCGTAAATATTACTTACTTGTTTATAGTGAGTAAGTTAGATTAACATATAATGTTTTACAGGCCTTCTAGTAGGATGAAATATTATTGCACTGATGGACTGCATTTCAACATAGAGCTGTTCTTTTCAGTTATTAATATTTATTGTTTTTTTTTTTAAATACAATTAATGTCAAGCCTAAATATTGATATATTTGCAATATATAGTCTGTAATAGTCTAAACTGCACTTTTCCATCATCACTATAGTGAGCTGTATGAGATAGAAGAATACCACTTCTACCAGGCTTTATTAAGACAAGGAAATCTACTATTCTGTAACTGAAATTATACACGATAAGATTAGAAAACCTTTATTTTTCCCACCATGGTGAAATTGTGTACATACTGTAGCGTTGCTAATTCTCATTTACAGTAATATAAAGTATAGAGTGTCCCTCGTAACCCTGCAGGTGACCCCTCAGCTACAGCCAGCAGCAGCCATAGGAGGGCATTAGAGGCACGTCTTTATGAGATGGAAGCCATCATTGGTGTGGACTACAGTGAGCTGCAGGGCTCACTAGAGGGAGTCAGAAACCTCTGCATAGAGACGCAGTTGTGGCCGCTTGACTGACTCCTCAGCTAATGCACCACTGCTGCTGCCTTCAACACATTACAACCGCATCCTGCCGAGCTGATTCCTTTGTTCCAGGGCATACAGTGTACAGAGCCTGTGATTTTAATATCAGCCTGCTTTAAATAAGCACAGACAGAGGGACTAGTCCGAGGCTTTGTCTGCTAATCGCCACGCTGCACTGGGTACACTAGATGGCAAACTTTACACTGAAATCACCAGGCAGTGGATTTCTGAAGAGAGGGATCAGATTCTCCCCAAATTGTGTTGATGAATGTCTTAATCAAAGCCTGTCCCTCTCAGGTTTCGCCTCATTGAAAAGTTATGATTGAATGTTAATAATCTTCTATTCCACATCCATTGTGTGGAAGCTACATCAGATGGCCACTGATGTGTTAAGGGGATGATTTTGCAGTTTTGTCCTTCCATTCGGCCACGGACCATTTGAGTGTTAACTTTTTAGTTTTGAGTGATGGAAATCCCTATTGACCTTTTGCTTGTTGCAGTTTATACCCATGAGTGTGAGTGTAATGAGAAAATAACAATATAGACACCAGCGAGCTCCAGGCTGTTGTGAACGCACGCCTCCTTTAGCCGAATGCCTCCTGATAAATCTGGCCAAATGCAAGCTGAAAATGCCAGACGGCTGCCAAGAAATGTTATGAATCGAGAAACTCTGTCCAACACTGTTTCTTTAGGACCGCAAATCTCACCAAATTTAAGACAAACTTGTGCCATAAATTACAAGCACTACTGTTGGGCCAGTCCGGCAAAGAAGCAGGGCTAATATGTACAAATGACAAAACAGAGAACAAAAACTCGATATGTCCAGCAATAAGAATGCAGAGGACAAATATGGTTTTCCATTAGCTCCCGTTTGACCTTTGCAACACCGCAACAATATAGTGTGGGCCTTAAAAGGTCAAGGATGACAATAAGAAGAAATATCTGGTGGCTTGCTCTGTGATGCTTCCTTTAATATTATAGATACTTTTTGGGCCATTCCCCTTCTCTATAACAACTTCTATTCATTTCAATTGCAAAGAAATGTTTATATAAGATCATTTTATTTGAGTGAAACGTCTGACTGACAACATGTATCGAGGGATTGAAGTCCCATTGGCTGGCATGTTTACAAAGTTTCTCAACCAAAAAGGCCAATTCAATGCGGCACAACATATGGCAAACTTAATGTTATTGCAATAATGGCAAAAACAGAAACAAATCAGTATCACAAGACACTCACTGTACTATTATGTAAGTCTACAGGTAATAAAACCTTAATAGTTATTGTGATATTTAACAGAGTTATTGAATGCTTTAATGTTTTTTTAACTGCAAATCTAGCTTGTTTTGGCCTAATCACAGCATATTATTTTGTTTCTTGTCAACAATTCACCAGGACTACATGTTTACTGATAGCATCACTGAGTCTACAGACCAATACTGGGTAATTTAATCTAATGTATTGACAAAAGTAGAGAATAATTAAGATATATTTACAAGCTATTGAGAAAAGATGTGATCCATTGTTGTTGCAGCTCCACCACAATAGATCATTACATTCAACTAAATCTCATCATGCGTCGTGCAAAGCATATTTCAGCAAAAACAAGGGAAACCGGGCATGAAGCTCCACAGTGCTGCGAAGTCACGCTCTGATTAAAAACTTATATTAAAAGTGATAGTGATACATTATTACCTGAAGGATTTAGGGAACTCCTTCCCTCATTTTCCGTGGAAATTAACCTGTGTTAAAGTCATCCATAGGAACAACTATTTCTCATCATAAAGCCACTAACACAAGATGCCCCAGGTAAAAAACAGGCCTCTCTCTATACTCACTTGTGAGAATCTTCCATGTTTTTTTGTCATCATCGTAGTACTGGACCAAATTACTGGGGAGGCGATCAGGTCCAGGAGGCAAGCCACCCACCAGTAACAGCATCCTCTTATTGGAACGGATTCTGCAAAGAGTGGGTTGGTGGACAAGTGTTAGGAAACAGAACCAAACCAGTGCAAGTGTATCGAGTAAAAAGTCCCAAATAAAAATAAACATACTGGCAATCTAATTCCAGTTAGCTAATAGTGCATATTGTACATCTAATTATAGTGTGCTATACCGAATGACTGAACAACTATATTAAAAGACAGATCAAGAAGTGAGAAAAGCAACATTGCTACATTCAAACCAGGCCAGAAAAATGCAAGAATCATACATGGAATGATTGCATTTTATCAAAACAAATTTGTTTACAGTCACTAGTGTGGACGATCCAAACCATTTTCCCTATAATTTAGACCCCTTTCTTCTGTTTTTTATATAATCGTTGGAAAAACATAAACATGTAAATTGAAATGATAAATCGGCAATTTAAATCTACATTCTGAATTTTTTCTAATAAATCCTTCTAAAATTAGGAGAATTTATTATGATGTGTGATACAAAATCTAATCAAAATGAATGAATAAAGTCTGTGTTTTGACCTGTTGTGATGCCAAGGAAATGTCTTAATTATATCACTTTCCCTTGTAGTGTGAACAAAGCCTAGATGCTAACATTTAATACAATTAGCAAAGATCCAATATCATGTACTTATGTTTTTGATGTGTTATTGAACGGTTATTGTTCCCTAAAGACAGCCTTTCAATTAGCTGTGAAGTGAGGTCAGTCCTGTGGGGTGCCATGCTGGAGGCTAAGTGCACAATTGAGAACATAAACCTGTCTATACAATGTCTCCATTTCATTGGCTGCCGTGATTCATGTGACATTTCCGAGCCGGTGCTGAGCTATCCCCTGCTGTTTGTGTATGAAATTTCATCTGCAAGCCACACTCTTTACTGTACTTTAGCCACTATTATCTGGCCCCTTAATGGATTTTATCACAAATCTCCCAATTAATCACAATATGCATTCCAATATTAAGACTAACTAGCCTTTATATTCGGGCACTGTCACCTTTTTTCCCTCCCGATTCATATTTTATATTTCATTTTTTATGCTTGGCTAAATCACCATTGTCTCGGTACATTCTCTCTACGACTGGCCCACTCGTAAGTGTTTTGGGGTTATTCATATGCAAATGAGCCCCTGGACATAGATAATGGTGATTAATTGAGAGGAGAGAAACAGTGGCATGTGAAACTAATTATGAGGATTCTTTATTCCTTGCTCATTTAGGCCCGTATGTGGAAATAGATATGTTATTGGACTAAAAGAACAAACAAATACACTCACACAAATGGTCGTTCTTCTAAATTTGAGGCTCATGTTTTGATTTTCGAGTTCGGGAATTGTCTAATGCATCAGCCGTAAATGGTAGAGTTCTCATTAATTGCTGAGAATAACTGTATAAGCTACTGTCACAATTGTAGCTTCCAGGGATACAAACATGACAACATCCATGTCACTTAATCAACTTGTGATACCGCCTCTATACAGCAAGTGGATGCAAGTGGTTCATTCATTATGTTAGAGTATCAAATCACTTGCCTCCTGCTATTACTCTAATTGAAAATGAATTTAACATTTTCTTGCAATACAAACAATTACATTACTCCATGCCAAATCTATCTGTAACTAAGTATTTAATTTTGGTCCTTTGTCAGATTAGTGGCCAGATTATCCATGAGCTAACACCAGATCTATGATTTAATTACCATGTAATTGTGGTACCACTATAATCAAAGCGTTTCAAATTGTGTTCATGAGAGTTGCCGTGAATCATCTGCATAGCCTTTATCTAGTTTGCCACATCATGTCTACATTGATTAGAAAGCAATTACACAGATGTGAGAAATATAACAAATGTGTTTTGTAGAGTAAGAAACCTCACAATAAAACCACAGATTCAGTTTGGTAGATGAATTGACTGGTCTCTCCTGTCTGACTGCCAACCACCAATGTAACTTGGATCACACTAGTGGCCAGTACAAGAGTAGGCAATACTTGAGTCAGCAGTTTGTTCAGATTTAACCAGTGTGGAGGCATTCTATTGCCTTAGTTATAGTAACTCTGTGTAAAGCCATATCACATATTAGTCAGTCTCACCTGCTGGCCACAGTCTGCCTGCAGTGCTGTCTGAAGGGCATCAGGTGGTAGTTCATAGCGTCCAGGAGCAGTTTCTGGCACACCGGGTCAGTCCTCATGAAGTCAACAGACTGCACCCTCTCCACCAGCTCGGGGGCCGGGATGAGGGCGAAGCGCAGCCTCTTCATGAGGTCCGGGGCGTAGTGCATACGAGTCTCACGGTCATGCTCTAGCCACAGCACTGACATCTGGAAGAGGGCCAGCTCTGACTCCACTGGGGGTGGCAGAGCGTCCAGCATGGCGCACATCTCCTCAAAGTTTAGCAGAAGCACATCCTCCACCAGGTACTTGTTGGCCAGCTTCTTTGTCTCGTCTAGTCCATGTAGGGCGGCGATCTTGCAGATTTGTTTGTAGTTCTGCACAGAAATCTGGTCATTGAGGAACTGCACACAGAGCTTGGTGATTTGAGGGATGTTTAGGATCTTGCTCACTGATAGCACCTCTTCCACTGTGTCTAGAGAAAGAGTCACGTTGGCAGTGTAGAGGTACTCCAGCACTAAGCGTAGTCCAATAGAGGAGCAGCCCTGGAGTACCAGGTTATTAATGGGCCTGGCAGTGGGGGTCACCAGCTTGTCGTCGGGGGAGGACGAGGGGGTCCCGCTGCTGCCCTGGTCTCCTTTGCTGCCCTCATTGTTGATCACATTGTGAGAGGAGAAGAGAGACCTGAAGTACTGGGAGCAGGACGCCAGCACCGCTTTGTGGCAGTGGAACTGCTGTCCCTGGGCAGTGAGAGTCACATCACAGAAAAGTTGTTTCCTCCACAACAGATTGAGCCCATGCAGAAGGGTGTCACTGTGAGTTGGGTCAAAGGTGGATGTTCTATCGCCAGATCTGGACATGACTTCCTGACTGTAAACGCCACCTAGGCAACACATAAAAGGCATACAAACAAATTACTTCAGGTCACCAATATTTAAGCAACTTCTAAATGCTCGCATCAACTTACTACAAATATTTCTCATACAAGTTAGGAAACAAATCACTCGCCTGTCCGTTAGAAAATAAGCACAAAGCCACAACAGACGGCGCAAATTGACGTCAAATACGGATCCAGTCACTTTAAACTTCTGGTCGTAAAGCAACAAACAAAAACGCAATAGTTTCCACAACGTGCCACACTTATTCATTCTTATCTGGAGAGGTTTGAACGGACGCGGAGATGTGAAGGGCGCTGCCAAGACAAAACGTGTATCCGGAGATGCTGCAGAGCTTTCCCCCAGCAACGCGCTCAAGTTGTCGGCTATGGAGAGGAGAGGCAGCCGCTATAGCGTTGGGCTGACATGCGGCATTCCGTCTTCACTTACTCCTGCTCCCGTGCTGCACTCTCCCACCACGAAGACATTACATATCACAGAGATTTACGGAGTCATACAAAAGCAATTAGTTTGTCTACAAGCCATCAGCATCAGCTGTAAGCTACGGGTATGTTTGATTTTCAGCCTGAGTTACGCGGACGCGATTGTCTAAAATGTTCTTTAAAATGCAGGTTTCCGTAAAGTTGCACGTAAAATGCATGTCTATACTTTCCAAAAAAATACCTATTTCGACGTGCGTAATGTGGATAAACTTAACACGAGCGTGCGTAAAAGGTTGTCGCCAGATCCACTAAAAGCGCCTGTCACAACTAAATGATGTGAGCAGCTCGCCAGAGAAGAAGCCAAACTTACCTGACTTCAGCTCTCGACAAAGAAGAAAGTAAGGTCCCCAGTAATGTCACTTGAAATCCTTTTGTTCTTCTTTTAAGAATTCCTTAAAAGTCTATGGTCGCCGGTGACTCCAGATTACCATTGATTCCAACTCCTAAAGTCAATATTTCACGTTATTTGTTGACGTTGATCATTTGTTCTTCTGAATTAACAAGAAGTGTGTGAGTGTGAGAGGGAGCTGTGCTTTCTGCAAGAGAAGAAGAAGAAATATACGTGTGACAAATTATGCTACCAAGAAACAACACATCATTATCCTTGGGCCTGGGGCTCAGTGAGTCGTAACGAGAGTAATAGGAAATCCACGGTTGGGGAGAGAAACGGTCGTGCATGGCCGGTGGAGAGAGACCATGCAGGGGTATGGATGCTGGAGAGACTCGCAAAATTATGGCTCAAGGCTATTGTAAAAACTGTCGAGCGTAAATGACTGCGATTTCAAACATCTATGGAAGAAAGAAAAGAGAAAGGGGGAGAAAAAGCGAGTCTTTCCCTCGCTGTTATAGAGAGAACCGTCAAGTTTTAGTGCGCATTGCTAATTAGTCAATTTCTCTCTGCCTTCACAGCCCGACGACTTTGCTGCTGAGCTGAAACTGCTAATTTCTGGGACCAGCCTTTTTTTGGCTGTGAACTGGATGGATGAATGGCTTGTCTCGCACAAATGACAAAAAGCCCCTGCCTTAATCTCCATCGCCAAAATAACCCCTCATCTCATTCTGCTCATACTAGTCCTTCAAAAGAAGAAGGTGCACGACACAAACTAGAGCTTTGCATCTTTGTATAAGCACAACAAGCACTCACCATGTCAAACTGTGATGTAAAGAACACATTTAATCTTTTCTACATGTAAAGTCACTACTATGTCAACACAAAACATGCCCAAAGTAATGTCAATATCTATACTATGAATAAAGTCACCAGGTTCACAAAGTCTATGTTCTCTAATCATTTGCACTGGCCACACTTTGAGGCATAGCTCCAGGCCAAAAACACAAAGGAGTGAAACCTGATATAGAGCAGCCACCAGTGCACACAAGTCCAGAATGAACTGAATGAATGTTGAACTAGACAAATGTACAGAAGCTACAAGTTGGAGAATTCACTTACACTACCCAAAATAAGGCGAAAGCCCCAATAACAGATGCAAACTTTTCAGTGTACATATTGTGGAGAGTAAACATGCATAGGTTAGCAAAACAGCCATTAATCAGACAACAGCCATTCACTAGAACAATAATAGAAAACAAACTAGTGTGTTAAACCTAAAGTGTTACATTTACTGTATATAATTTGGTATTTATTGAACAAATTACTAGGTAAAATAGCTCAAAGTGTTTCTACTGTATAGCCTACACACAAAAATAACAACAGCTTCATGTATTTGTGGGTCACTTATATAAATATATGGGGAGGATACTTAATGTGATTTGCTTAACTTGAGCTAAGCAGCTGGGCCTGATATAAAACTTGAATGAGCTTGAATCAGTTCTCCAAATCTGTATAATATAATATCTCAAGTGGAAGTGAAAGAAAACTTGAGTAAAAGTAAAAAGTATTCAATATACAGTATACTGCAAATATCATTTTGCTATTACTTACTACCTGTACACCTTCCACTAATCACAACTACTACTACTATTAGATTAACTACAATGTACAGCAGGTCTGTGTAGTTACTGTAAAAATAAATTAAAACAAACAAACAAAAAACACTGCACAATTCACTTTTCAATGGCATAGTGTGTTAAAATGTTAAAACAGGTCCTGAGTTTCACGTGCATATATTACATAGGAAGTTACTACAATTATCTACTTGAGGCAGTCCCAGCTTTTTAGATTGACTCCAGGGACTTTGACAACAGTGTCCACACCCCTTTACTCAGTCACGGCAGGATCTGGACAAAGTTAATGTTTACCTTTGTTAGTATGAAGCCTGAAAAAATTAGCTCCAGCAATGCAAATCACTTCTGCATTTCCAATCAAAAATGGCGAGGAATCACTTATTAGAACAGAACCTGTCAATTAAATAAAGAGCTCAATTAGGCTTAAAAAGCATACATACAGGATTCCCATGGGAACACAAGTGACAGATACCTCACCAGTTATGAAATGACAGATAGGGATAAATGGGTTTGTTCATGTACTATGAAATAGAGCAACACCATGCTACCGTAAAGCAATAACAGGCCCTGCATAGATAGCATTAATAACACAACTTTGTTTGATCTACTATATGACAAGAAGATACACAAATAGATTGGTCAATGTACATATGTTGACATCTCAGTCTAATATACTGTCTCCTAGGATATAATACTGTGTTATTAAACATTTTACCACATGAAACGCAACAGAAAATATTTGCTTTTAAGTACTAATATTATAGATGTCTAAGCAACTGACTGTATAGCAATAAATGTTGTTAAGACTTGACATTAGTACTAGCCAGCTAGCCTGAAGTTTTGACTTATGGACACATTTACCCTCACTAGCCAGACTATCCTGGCTGCACAATTTTGAAAAAATATATAATTGCGATTTTTATGACAGATATTGTAATTGCGATTAGATTTGCAATATTGTATTTTAAAGCCAGATTCGGTTCACAGAGCATATTTTAAATCGTCTGGAAGCATTAGCACTTGAAAGAAGACTAAAATATTAACTGTTAACTGTTACATATTCCATTTTGTGCAGAAATATTATATTGCGGAAAAATTGCAGCAATTGCGATTTGCTAATAGCAATCATTTTAATTGCGAAATCACTTTGATTAATCTAGCAGCCCTACTGTCCTGTTCAGTATTTTTTTGCATACATTCTGTACATTTACCTAAACCTGGTGTTGTCCAGCTATGCTTAAATGTCGAACCAATTTAGACTACTTTTAGAACAATATTTTTAGCTGATCATACACTACTATGCGAAAACATGTGGCCATGTAAACACATTAGGTCTCTAGTCTTTAGAAGAATGATAGACATTGAGCAAAGATTTGGTCATTGAGCATAAACAATAATGCCAAACACTTACTGTTGTAGTATAAGATTGACTGTTTTTCATCATCATTCAGCTCCGAGTGACTGTGTGGAGTGAATGTTTTGTGTGAGTGTCTCCCTGTGTCAACCCTACAACAAACTGGACACAGTCCAAGAGTGTACCCCATTTAAGGCTCTTAGTTGCTGGGCTAAATAAACTATGTCTAAGTTTACTGGTTATCACAAATCATTTTCATTGCAATATTTCAACACAGTAATTACATGTGTTTTAATATTAATATATCTAATTAGGCCCAGTATGATTGCAAATTACAAATGTAACAACACTAACTAGGAACCTGCTCCACAGTTTCAGAACCATTAATATAGACCAGTAGAGTTACAGTATGTGACACAGTCTAGTGGCACAACACCTCTCTGTATTTCACAATGGAGTTCCATACTGTTATCTTTACCAGCATTCAGTTAGCACTACATTACCGTGAGTCTCGAGCGTGCAATTCTAACGCAATAAAATGACCATTTCTAACTCTTTCAGCTCTTTGTAGCAACTCCAGTCTCCCGAGGCCACTGGTCTTCAGATTGCGGGGCGTTTATGGTTGTAAGTTGTTGCAGTGTGCAGAGGGAGGGGGGGGGTCATCAGATAAGAGAAGAATTTCTAGACTAATTAAACCCTCTGAGACAAAGAATCACACTACAGTGATTTACAACTCTCGGTACCAGTTAACCCAACTCATATTTATCTGTCATATTACACAGATACTACACTACTTCTTCTATAACATTTTATTATTAATTAGGCTAAAAATGTAAGATTAATAGTTAAAATAAAATAATTAAAAAATGGCTAAAATAACGTAACATTGATTATTAATAGAGATCTCATACTGTATGTCATATTACATATGAACTACTTTTGTGATTAACTAATTGTAATAAGACGGAAGACTAAAGAAACAATATTATGTTGTTTTTATACCTATTTGTTCACCTCTTGACTATCATTTCACATTTTATAATTTAACAAATGCAATAAGAGTTGTTGCTTTCTCTATGCTGAAAAAGATGATTAAAAGGTCCTTATGATTGTATTACAGTTTTTTTTTTTACACGGACAGATTTGTGTACCTAATGGGAGTATAAATGAGCCCTCAGTGTATAACCCATTAAGGGCCTCTTTCCCCGAGCTGGCCACACCCCCCTCACTACTGCAGCCAATACAAACTGTGGACAATATTAACAAGACCTTCCTTCACCTATCTAAAGGTGAAACCAAGTGCTTTCAGCTCCGTAGAAGGTCAGACTCTCAGCATAAAGGGTCATTCATAGCTATGAGAATACAACAAAATACAACTCAAGGTATGTTTTGATACACTAATAAACAATGTGTTCAAGCAATGGAGCAATGAAAATTAAGGTAAAATGGCTAAATGAACGTAACACAGACCCTAATAGAGAACTCAAGTTTCTGTTATGCATATGCAGCATGTTTTTAAATGGTGTCTTTTTTTATTTTTTCAACATTGCATTTTACTGTAGTCTGATTAAAGTGTGAGCATTTAATCTAATCAGTGCAATGAAACAATACAATGCAAAAAGGCTCCAAACTTGTGAATAGCAAAAGTCTACCAGGCATAATTCCTCTGGCTGGCTGCTGCAGAGAAGGGGGTATGCTAAGATAGAAAGTATTATTTTCCTAAATGGAAGGTGTCAGATGGTCACGGAAATGTGATCGGCTGTTCAAGATCACTGCTTCCCATCTGCAATTTGTGACGTGTGAAAGATTCAGCCCAAATGTGCTCACCAAGCGTAAATCCTCAGCACTTTCTCTTATCGTGGAAAAGCAAGATAACCAGCTGTTTACAGATCAGAGAACATATCATATTAATATCATGGAGAGGGTGATATCATCTTGTTTGTAAAATATTTTGTTAACTAAGTGTGGTGTGGTATGGCAACCTATGAAGTTGGAGTTGTAATTTATTATTTTGTAAAACATAGTTTTCAACATATTGTCTTTAAAAAATATAGTTTATAGTTTATATAAAATATGAATTATTCAGACCAT
>JAVQKG010354949.1:0-19176 GCA_036025885.1 Hypseleotris bucephala | reverse complement strand
ATCGGGCATTTCGTTTTTGAGTTATCGCGGTCACACGGCCAATCTGCGGACGCGGACGCGGACGGACATGAAACCATAATATCGCCGAACGCATTGCGTTCCGCCGATATAATTAGCCTAAGCCACGCTGCCCCAATGCCACAAATACAGAATATACTAAAAAATACATAGCGTTTGCGTCATTTCATTATGTGGGCTTAGATGATTGTGAATGGCCTAAATTTACTTGTTTTAGTTTGCTGAGGGATGGAAAGTGAAAGCATCCATTTTGTGCCAATGCAAACTTTATAAATGAGGCCCCAGATATTTTGAGTCAGACAGTCTTAATGACATTGTTGCGTCCCGTCACTCACCTTGTCCCTGAGTGCACACACTTGTTCGGACAGCTGTGAGTTTCTCTGTTTAAGCATCTCAGTGTCGTCCAGAGCTTTGTTTAACTCCGCCTCCAGAGCAGACACACAGGCAGACAGCTACAGCACAGACAACCACTCATTAACTACTGCTACCACCAACATCGACTCAGATCTATGATAAAATTTATTGTATTTCACCTGTGTTTTGTCGTCTGTGGGGATGTGCTCCTTGCTCTCGCTCTCCTCCACCAGAGAGGCCAGCTGTTGCCGTAGCGACTCCATGTCTGAGATGTGCTGAGTGTTCTTCTCTGAAAGCAGCCCGTTCTTATCTTCCAGACGCTGGCTTTGAGACTGAAGCTCGGAGATCTATGGAGGAGCCAAAAGCAATCCATAAAATTTATATCTATTTAGGATTTAGTGCTGTATTAAATAGTAGGACAATGATATTTACCTGTTTCTTAAAATCATCTGCAGCCTTCCGAGATGCAGTCTTCTCTTTTTTAAGGTTTTCCATAGTTTGTCTACACACAATAAATATTAAATATCACAATATTCAAAATAGTTATTGAATGTTATCATGGGTTTTTCCATTTGTACTGCTAGGATATTTTTCCACTCACATCAGCTGTTTTAAGTCCTCCTCCTTCAAAGCATCAATCTTCTGCTTCAGAATGAGGTTTTCTTCACACAGTCGACTGGCTTCAGATCTATAAAAAAAAATAGAAATAGTTTTTAAGAAGACAAATAACCACAGATATTTACAAATTTAAGCATGAAACAAAGTACACTAGCCACATAAAAGATAGCTTAGGAATCAGCTACGGCAACATTGTGGGTTTAGGTGAGCGTGTTATCAAAAGGCAATACAATACACATTTCAGACAATTCACAAAACAGGGAAACCCACTTGAATCAAAGCTGCTACGACACAAATATAAAGGTCTGTTTGCAGAGATTTCAGGTGATTATAGGATTGAAAGCACTATTGGGAAAGGTCAAAACCACATCAACAGGTTTAGGTTCCTAGAGGTGGGATCCTACTATGGTTTTCACTGTTACCTATGTGCTTGTGTAGTCTCATTAATGGTTTGGGACTGGTCTTGAAGTTCAGTAATGGCCCGGCGAAGATTGGTGTTGTGCTTCTCAAACTCAAAGCAGCAATCTTCCAAATCTGTCACTTTCTGTACCTTTAGTTTGCTGTTGAAATCTGGCATATCTTCATGTATGGGACTTATAGATGCTCTGCTATTAGGACGCACAGTGGAAAGTTTTCTATTTGGTGGACTGAGTTCGCTTAGCAGTCCTGACAACTTCAAATTTTCTTTTTTCATCTGGCTAATCTCATCCACCAGTGATACTTGATTATCTTGGAAACCACAAAATACATTTATCCGACTTTCAAGACTGCACACTTGTTTTTCCAGCTCTGCATTTTGCTCTTTCAATTTCCCATTTTCGCACAAACAATCTTCATACCGGATCTGCAAGTCGGCCATTTTGAACATTTTCCTCTCCAATTCCTTAATATGCTCCATTAGCAGCAATAGCTTGACTTTGAGGCTGTAATTTTCCTCTAAAACTTGATGGCCGGTTTTGAGTTTTTCATTATTATGAGCCAGCAGAATTTCTAATATTTCTATCTTCTGCTGCAAGAGGGAAATCTTTTCGTGCAAGAGAATATTTTCCTCGGATGATGTATTGTACAAAGTTTTAAGTTTACTCAAATCATGATCATTATGATTGTCATCTGTGCAGTGAATAAGGTCCAAAGTTATTTCGGGTATATTTTCATGGGATATACTTGGGCAGTTATCACTATCATATTCCTCTAACCATTGACCCAGGTCTTTGGTTTCCCGTGGCGATAGAACTTCAACCACAATCTCATGATAACCGCCATCTTCATACAAAATCCTATCTATCGCCAAATCTGGTACATCTTGAGGTCTGGTCTTACTAAATGCTTCACTTTCACAGCTATTCACATCTGTACCTTCTAACTCCTCAGGCCTATAAACAACTACACTGCTTTCACAAATATCACGCAAAGAAATAGCCTCCAGTTTGTTTCCAAATACTAGATCACCACATTGAGGTTTCTGGTTGGAACAGGGTGGCAAATTGGGGTCAAGACTAGCTTCAAAACTGGTGGGAAATTCTCCTGTACTTTCACATAAATCAACATTCTTTTTGCCTGGCACACGATTAATTTGTTCATCTTCTATTAACTCCATATTATCTTCTTGACTTGATTCTGAATCAGTCGCATTAATATTAATTGCAGTGTCTTCTGTGGGACTTGTTTCCAAATCATCTGTACTATCTGTATCCATACTTGAAGATGGATTGCTAAATTTTGATGCCACATCTTTTTCTTCACTTGTATTTTCACTCTCTCTCATTGCATCCATTTGACTTGTGTCCTCATCGCTAGCACTTTTATCTGAGTTTTCCACAAAAGTTAAAACCTGGCTAACCTCCACCTCGAGCTCTTTTATTTTACTACGGAGCAAATCTCGTTCAACTAAAAGATCTTCACTATTGTTGTCTTGTGAATCAGATAAGTTTAACTTGTCCTCTAACTCACAGATAGTGTCATTTAGCTCCTTTCTCTCAAGTTCAAAATCTTTTGCCGCCTGCTTTAGCATCATCTCCAACTCTTCAATTTTCATTTTCAAATCGTCTCGCTCCGTCAACAACTCTATCCTTTCCATTATCTGCTTTTCAGAAATACTTAGAATTTCTTTATATTTCTCCTCAAGTTTGGATTGTTTTATCAACAGCTCTGCCCTTTCTTGTTTCAGATCTTCCACCATTTGTTTTAGCAGTCGTTCAGTTTCGTAGGCTTGTTCTTGCGCTTGGGAAACTAGCTCCTCTTTGGTCACTAGACTTTCCTGTAGCCTGTTGTGGAGTTCATTTAGCTGCTTACTCAATTCCATTTCTTTTAACTGTTCTCGACTTACGATCTCGTCCAATTCACTTTGCAGTTGTTCATTTTTCAAAACCAAAGCCTCTATTTCTTCTTTATGGACATTTTCGATCTCTTGCACCTCACTGGTCCACTCCTCTGTTATTTTCAGTTTTTCTTGTTCCAAAATGGCCGCCATGTTTTGCCTCTGTTCCTCTGCGTTCTCCATAACTTTTTGCATTTGTTCCTCCCATTGACATTTTTCTTTCTCATGGTTTTCACACAGTGCCTTCAGTTCACTTTGATAATGTTGTTCCAGTTTTAAAACATCACCCTGAAATCTCTTGGTAACAGTTTCTTGATCAAAAGTGAAGCGCTCCTCCACCTCTTTGAGTCTTTGGCTGAAGCTCGCCTCGACATCCCTCCTGCACATGGTCAGTCAATATGTGTTAGTAGATGAGTTATTGTTAATGCCTATTATACATTTTACACACTTGTTTGAGGAATACAAGCAAAATAGTTACTATATAGTCATTCATACTATCTCCTTGTCTACAATTTAAAAGGATTCATTTGTCCTTGTGTCCTCGTGTGGAAGGGGCAGTATGCAACAAATCAAAGTAATAAACTATTAAATAGACAGAACATGACATTTACTGATCATTAACAATATTTGTCCAAAAGAATTGAATATAATGTAATAGAAAAGCCTTTGATTTTTCTTCATGCTGCCCAGCTGATTTGTAGAGTGGAAAAACAATGCTGTATCACACACACAAAGGTTTATGAAAATCATGTGAGACAAGTTCGATTAATAGAATTTGTGTTTTATACAACTGATAATACAGGGTCAGTCACATGGAGCATGGATTTTGGTCAATTATGGTCACAGTAAGTTATGTCCCACATTCCAACTTCAATTACATTTTCAAACTTTGATCCAATATTGTCAAAGTAAACATTTTCTTAGTTTTAAGGATTTTCCATGCCAATCATAAGCACTTGCACTGAAAACTGAAATAAACAAAGTCCCTCCTCCTTACCTCTCCTGTACGATCTCCTCTCGTAGTTTCTCCAGATTGCTGCTGAGCTCCTCTCTCTCCTGTCTGTGTTTGTCCGTCAGTTCTTTGACTTTCTCCTGTTGTTTCTCTTGAAGCCGGTCTCTCTCTTTCTCCATCAGTCTCTCGAACCTCTTCTCCTCCTCCTCTTTCTCGGCCTCCATCTTGTCCTTCTCCTCCATCACTCGCTCCTGCACCATCCCTTCATAATCCTCCTCCAACTGCATCTTCTCTCTCTGCAAGTCGTCTTTTAGCTTCTTCTCCCTAAATTCAAACTCTACTGTCTGTAGGTGTAGCCTATGTAACAAATCTTCTTCGTGCTGCTGTTTGATTTGTAGTTTTTCGCTTTCCCATTGCTCTTGCAGCTTATTCTCCTTCTCCTCGTGCTCTTTGACTAGTTTTAGCATCTCGTCCTCCAACAGCACTTGTAGATTTTCTGTATTTTGTTCGTCTAGGTGAAGCCTCTCTTTCTGCCACTGCTCGGTAAGCTTTTGAACTAACTCGTTTCGCTCTTTTTCAAACTTTAGCTCGGCCTGGTCCAGCTTTGCCAGCAATTCGTTCTCATAATTTTGCTTCAATCCTTCCCTTTCTCTTTCAAATTCACTCAACAGTCGACTTTTCTCATCTTGTATTTTGCCTTCCAATACTTCAGCTTGTGTTTGCTCTAGTTTTGCAATCTCATCAGTGTGTTTTGTCTTAAGCTCATCCATTTCATAGTTTAAGTTTTCATTCATTTCAGTTTGCTGCTCTTCAAGACTTCTAAGCTGGTCTTCTAAGTCTGTGTTTTTGATGTGAGCCTCAAGCAACTGTTGTCTTACAGTTTGAACTTCCTCTTCTTGTAGTGTCTCCATTTCTTCAGCCTGTTTTTGCTCCAAAGATGGCCGCTCTTGTCGAGTTTGGTCTAACTGTCTTTGTAGCTCCTCCGCGTGGCTTTGAATACTGGATATAGCCTCCTTCAAAGACTGGAGCTCCTGTTGGTGCTGTTGGACTAATGCTGCCTTCTGATCCTCCTGAGAGGCCCTCTGCTTCTCAACCAACTCCTCACATTCATGGATCTGTGACAAAAAAAAAAGACAGATCTGGTTAGCTGACAAAATAACATACTGAATTTGTTGAAAATTAGGCTAGCTGATCACTTGATTTTCAACCAAGTACAAAATAGTCAGTAAAATATAAGACGGGGTGATGTTGAACCTAGATAGAAAAAACAGAATAGTAACGGAAGAAGACAGAAGACATTTCTAAAAAATTGTGTTCTAAACTGAAGTAGTTACAAAAAATATAAGTAATAGTTATTGGCAAACAGATTGTTGATTGTTGGACACAAAAGTACATACAGTAGGAGCTAACACGCGTTTCTCTCTAATTATAAATTTCAGACATGTACCTTGCTCTCCAGTTCACTCCTGAGCTCGTCCATCTCCTGCAGGTGTCTGTCCTTCAGCTGCTCCAGCATCATCTCAGCCTCCAGACTCATACTGAAGGGCTGCACCTCCTCCGAGCCAAGACCTGTAAACATGTAGATATTTGACTTATTTGACCCTCAATATGCTGCTGTTAGTATAAGAGTATGTTAGTGTCTTATGGCGCATTTCCAATAGTGCTATTCAGCTCTACACTCCTTCTCACAGTACGGTTTTGACTGGTTTTCCATTATTTTTTAATACCTCTTTGTTGTTGCCGGGGACATCCGCAGTGACGTCCTACATATGCGACAAACAAAAACAGGAGGCAGCGGTGTACTTTATTCTGGCTTTGAGACTTTTTATCACAGAGACACAGAAAATGCTGCAATATACTACTGACTAGACCACCTGTTCTGTATGTTAGTGTGTAAGTATATCTTAGTGTGTTAAGTGTATCTGAGTTGAAATAACATGTACCAGGGTCAGACTCCATGCCAGGGCTCTTACTCTCCAGTTCCTCAGACAAAGGCTTCGGTCCCGGCTGAAGGACTCGACCGATGCTGTGAAACTCCTGCAACTCCGACTGCAGCTCATCAATACGGTCCTGGAGCTCCTACACAAGAGGTTATTTGTTTGAATTGAGTAGTTTAAAATGGGAAATAGAAAGTAGCATGCTTTTAGTGGATTTGTTTAAATTTATTTGACAGTTTTTTTAAGGAAGTTCATATTTGTCCATACATATAACCAACAAAAAAAGTAATAAATGTTGAATTACCCTGCACTGAGCGTCATAGCTGTTGTGAAGTTGTTTGATGCGTTCCTCCTGAATAAAGAGCTCTGCACTGCCGGGGTCCAAGTCTCCAAACTGAAAGTACAATTTTAAAGCTTAAAACTGAGTCACTTTCTAAGGTCTAACTATTAAATACTAAGAATATTAAACACTAAAAAATAGAACGCACCTTTTCCTTCATGATGTTGTTTAAGTTTGTCTGAAGTTTTGTGATTTGGTTTTGAGATTCCACCAGTTTTTCAGCAGTGTCTAACAACTCCATTTCCAGACGACGATTTTCCTAAAAGAGGCCAAAAGAGAAAAGTAATTAGTAGTATTAATGTTTTTAACTCTGTAAATCCCTTTGAGCTGCTTTGTGCATGAAAGGTGCTATGTAAATAAATTTGCCTTGACTAGTAGTAATCGTAGTAGTAATGGTAATAATAGTAGTAGTAATGATAGTTTATTTAATACCTTGACAGAGATGGAGAGGTGATCTCGGAGGAAGGTTTCGTCCTCTCTGATTTTGTGGATCTCTGCCTCCAGCTCCTCTCTCTGCACCGAGCTCTGCTGCTGCATCTGCTCCATCTCCTTCATCAGCTCTGAGCGAACCGAGGACAGTTTGTCTTTATGATCCTGCTCAAGTTTCCTGTTGGGATGCAAAGAATAACATCCATTTTAGAAACACTATAACAACAAAAAGCCTTTATAAAATATACTTTTTTTGAATTGTTTGTCTACTATAGTCTTACCTGAGATTTAGTTTATTCATTTGCTCTATGGCGGAGTGATGCTCGTCCACTTCAGTGGCAAGTTGAGTTTTAAGTCTTTCTGCCTTTTCCAAGTCTGACTGGATTTTCTCTTTTTCCCTAATTTCTCGATCTACACACTCTCTGTCAAAAGAAAAAACACGTCACGTATTATTATTCTTCATGATTTTTCAATATCTTATAATCATAGCTGACTTGTCTTTAGGAAATATTTTTAGTATTATATATATAAACAAAAGTAAACATTTTAAAAGATATGCTAATGGTAGTTTTGTATTGTAAAATTTTGTTGTTGTTGTGTTGCACACTTGTAAACGTAGTTAAATATGTCATATGGTCCTTTATAAATAATAAAGTAAATGTAATCTATACAAATATTAAGCATCCATCACATCAGCTTTGTATGCAAGAAAGCAGCATGTGTATACTCTTGTTTGTTTATCAGCATACCATTATACCTATTTCATCAACTCACACTCTTTGACTATTACTTTGAGGAGAACTCACTTGAGATGCCTGATCTCAGCCTTGAAGCTCGCCAGTGCTGCTTGGTGGATCCCATTCTTAGTAACCAGCAGTTCATTTTCAAGTGCCAGGGTGAGGTCACTAAGACTAAGTTTTCCATCGAGGTCAAAATTCAAGGCCTGTGAAAAAAATGGAAAACACAAATATAAGTCAAATTTTTGTTACTTTTGGGAAGAATTACAGAATGAGCCTAAAATGCAATAAACTTGTAAATTCCTATCACCTGGTTTCAGACATGTACCCTACTTTTACCAGAATATGTTGTAATATCACTGCATTATGAACATTTTCCACAGATTTCACCCAAAAGTCAATTATCCCAAACTTTTTGTGAGTAGAATAGGTCAGACAATGTGAAAATATATTTCAAAATTTAATGACAAAAACCTACCTGCAGGATTTCCGTGCTGTTTTCGATTCCTTCCTCCAACCACGAATCAAGGATGTGTTCGACCGGAGTGAAGCCAGTGCCATCGTCCAAAGTGGAGAATAACCTGAGACCTATAGTGCTGGTCAGGGCTGAGGGAGTGGCTATTCTACGGCCAACCTCGTCAAAGGGCTGCAGAGAGGATTCAGGATTTTAAGTGACAAGATAAACATACAATTTGGGTGGTCAATGTGTTACAGTGTTTGCTAGTGCACCTGTGTGGAGTGCATTCTCTTCAGCTGCCTGTAGGGGGTGGAGGCCGAGGGAGTGGGGGGTTTGTTGTGGTTTGTAACCCTGGAAACAAACTCCTGAACACTCATCACCCCGTCACTGTTCAAAGTCTGGAGCACATCCCCTGTTAACTAAAGAAAAAACATCAATACTTTAGCAGGGTAATCTTTTCCAACACTTTAAGCATGCTTATTTAGTGATGTGGGATATGGCAATAAAAGATGGTATTGTCATGTGTATTGTACTAATCTGGGAATAACTGAAACGTGTTCTCAACTTTTTTAACAAAACCAGTGTTCATAGTAATAATAATTAAATACATAAATAAATAAATAGTATTAAAATGACCAAAAAAGTCCAACATAAGCAGTTAGAAAAAAATATATTATGTTCACTGAAATAGTTAACATTGCTTTAAGAACAATTGTAAGAGTTGTAGAGTATATGATAACATGAAGAGGAAGCTTTAGAGGAAAAACGGAAGTGCTATTTAAGTCTATATTACAGCCAGAAATATGCCTCAGGTCTCTTACTCATGTCTAGTCAACACTTCCGGCAAATTAGAATTGGCCATTAGTCTATGACAGAACAATTTGCAACATAGATTTTCCACTGTTCAGTCAAAATGTATGTTTTGAAAAATAGTACCGGTAATATGGTAAATTAACTGATTATACTTATTCAAACTCACCTCAATTCCCTGATGTTCACACAAAGAGCGTAGTTCAGAGTGGCTGGCGAGACCGTCCCAGGACAGAGCCAGATTGTCACAGGCGTCATGAAGCCTCTCCTCCAGACGTCCCGACAAAGACACCACAGATCCTCGAGGAGTGAGGGGCTCATCCGGGTTCCACAAATGCATCTGACCTAAAAACACAAATACTTAATAATTACTACTGTCTTAATGTAACAAATGTATTACTGTATGTATGCAGAGAAAATGGTAAACAATATGTACCTTCTGCTTCATACTCTGTGCTGGTCTCGTGAGCGATCCAGCGCTGATAGAGACAAAGGAAAAGAGAGAAAATGGTGAATAAGACCAGAATGCCACTAAACAATGATTTTATTTTAACTGGTCAACAATTACTTTCACTTTTTGACTTAGAAGTTTGCATCTAACAAATTATATTGCCTCAACAAAAATAAAGTATGCATGATGAAGAACATATACAGTAGGTATCCAGAGGTGAGGTAGTACACTAAATGGGATTTTCCTATACAGTTTTTGTTTGATTGGTGCAATAATTAATACATGAGCTGAATGGTGAATAAATGGAAAGTTAGCTTAGAAAAAATAGCATCAGAAGGTTGTTTAAGTTGAGCTTTCAATCAAAACAAGAAAATAATTAGTCTGGATTTGACGTAACACCTTGTTGTTTATAAGTTTCAACATGTAAATGGCTAAAGTGTGACATAAAAACAATGTGGTCTTTGTGAGGACATCAGCCCCAAGTCTGGTCAATGTGCACATTATATATGGTCATTATAACAGATTATGAGTGTGACCAAACACACACTTCCCATTTAGGACTCAAAACAAAGTCACGGACAATACTTTCTTTATGCTAAATATAACTTAAGTAGATTTGGAAAGAATCTTGTTTAAATCGAATTTCACAACAAGCTACAGAAGCCTCCATGGGTCAAAACTTTAACAAGCATATAACTAGAGTTGAAACAACTAATCAGATTAATTGTGATTGTGACTGAAAGAACCCACGCAGAACAGTAATTAAGATAAATCTGAACAAAAAATATATTCTGCATATAAGATGAAAAACATTTATAAATATGGTCTATCTCAAAGTCCCCAGGTGACATACTATGAGCAAATCTCATATTTACGCACCTTTCGCTATCCAACAATGAATTGACTAATCAAATGAATCCAAAAAGTTGACAAACCAATCAATTTGCTAAATAATCATTAGTTGCAGCCCTACGTATAATTCATGTTGCATTTTTAATTGACAGAAATTCTAAATTCAGGGTATTTTTCCAAGAACTTTAATGATTGGAAAACTATTGGAATGCAAGTGCTATTGGTCTATAAAAAGTTGGATAAAAAAGAGAATTTGCTTGCTTGGTGCGGCTTGCAGTGGTTCAGACCTATTCTAGGACGTCTGACTATTGTTTTGGGAGCAAACAGTGAGGAAATGAAGAGCAGATGGGATCCGGAGAGCTGCGTTTTGATACAGAGACTATAGGCATCCCGAGGAGAGGGGGTAGCAGTCTATTGTTGCTGTGTCAGACGCTGCTCCTCCGAAAAGCACAGATCTGGAGCCCTCTGACCCGTCCCCATCTGCTGGTCCCGGGCTGGACATTGTAGCTTTGTTAGAACTCAGATTAGTCAATATCACGACACGCTTCGACTCAATGTCCTGGACAGGGCTTGTGTTGGCGGCTGGCATCTGGGAGGAGCCACAGAAGCCAAAGAAACATCCGTGCAGCGCTGGGGATATCATTGTGCTTTGATGGAGTTGGATTTGTGAATGACTAAGTTTCAGAACATAATATGGAAAAACTGAGCTTACTAATCACCCGTTGCACTAAAGTTTCTATGGTTTGCAACTAAATTACATAAAAGTAATGCACAAGTCATTCAAACCTGCTCATTGACAATCATCTGAAATATGATCTGTTTGCTTAAGTGTCAGCATTACTACCGGATTGCATTAAGTTCCAAAGAAAGTGGTGTTTGAGCTAAGCTGGAGAGAGCAAATATTGGTAAGAGGTAAGTAAGCGTGGAGAGTTTCTAGCTTTCTGAGAAAAGGGACAACAAAAGCTATTAAAAGAAGAGGATCAAACTGCCATGCAAACTCATACATTTTAGGGACAACTTGCAAAAAAAAAATACAGTAAATCGGCTGCAATAAAATAAATATATTCAAGAAAAAAGACCATCATCTTTTATCCAATAAGAATTTTCATTGTGATGTAAAAGGACTGAAGCAGCTTACTTCTCTGGACATATGTCAAGTCACTCTCGTTTTGGCCGAGACAGAGTTAATCCAAGGAAAGGCTCAATGGGAAACCACCCTAAAGCTCACAGTCACCGGCCACAGGGAGGTCAAATTCAGTCCTGAAGCTATCACAAAACGGGAATACTATAAATGTACATTTAGTGTGAAGCAGGAAGGGTTAAAAACAAAACATATATTATAATCTATATTTATAGAGTTGCCTGGATGCTTTGATCAAAGTCCGAGCAGCATATAATCTATCAAAGCTTATTTATTCCCTGCAGTAGCTCAACAGAATCATCCCGGTTTGGAGAGGAGACGGTGAATATACATTGGCAGCCAGAGTTTTATATTTTCTTTATATTTTTAATTTAACCGCTAGCTTTCTTTGTGAAGAAGAACTGCATTTTTTCTTCTCACAATATTGTTTCAGTCACAAAGCTAGCAGGAGTAGTAAGATCATATTTCTAAAGCTCAAATTGTTGTAAACCATTTTGACATTGCTATGTGCTATGTACTGTCACTGAGAAGTGATATCTAATAGTTAAATGCAGGGCTGACACAGAAACAAAAAAAAACCTTTCAATCTCACATTAATTCACTGATGGTCATTCATATTCACCACTTCTACCAAGTACCCACAGAAACCCCACAGTAAAGCAGGAAGGGCATGCAAAGAGAGAGATTGTAAAATAATAATTCAATATTTGCTGCTAAAATGCAATCCAGCCTTTGACATATTGGTACAATCCTAGGCAATTTTTAAAAAGCCTATCTGTCTCCATAACTACAGCAAATACAAAATCCATCTCCTCACAGTCACCTGCACATTGACGCATGAAGCTGTACAAACACTTAAACATGTATCTCACCAAAGGCACAGTGGGATATTTACAGAGGCTGCTTTTTGATTATACAAAGAACTTGATCTGTGAATGGGAAGCAGATATTATATTTCAGGATCTGGCCAATGTGGTGCTAAGCTGATTAGCCAAGAATAACACCATGCGCCTGGTCTGTAGAGGCTAATGCTAGGACAGTGGTGGATAAACTAGGCTAGGACAGATATTAGCAGGTTACCTCACGTTTAGCCGGAATAGCAGACTCATAGTTATCCTCCAAGTCTATGACAGGAGCGGGAACTTCAGACAAATCAGAACCAGACTCGATGAATTCAGGAGTGGATCTGCGGCCATAACGCTTACTGCCCTTCACAAACTTTGGCCGGATCTCTGGAGAGGCTACAAAATGGAAAAAGATTAAGATATATTCATTTTAATATTGTATGTAATTTAAATATAGAGGCTGAAAATGGAAAAAAGATTACAATTTTTGTATTTTATTATGAATATGTGTAATTTAAATTTAGACTGTGAATGCACACAATTAGAGACACGTTATGTGGTAATGTCAACATCAAGAAACTTTGCCTTTATGCTTTACTCCAAAGCAAATATTGACAAAGCATTTATGAACATTTTAAGAGTACAACTTGTTACCATGAACCTGTGTTAACACATACATAGAGCTAAACATACGCAAGTTTTAGTTGTTGTGTAGAAACCCTTTTATTGAGGCATGGAATGAAAATCAAATTAGGACAGCAAAAATGCTGTGTTTTCAATTTCAATGTTCAAGTCCAAATTGTGTAAAAATTTCACATAGTTGTTTTTCTGCTACAGAAAATATTTAACTTGTTCATTGGTTCAGTACTTTTGAATTCAGAAGTAAGGCTGAATTGGCAGCTGTCAAAGTGGCCATTAGTTTAGTGACCTTTGAATGATATTTGCTTTTGAGATACATACAAAGTTGGCGAAGACCCTTTCTTGCAGCAATTACTATTTGTAGTAAAAAACTATCTTTCAAAACATTACCTGGTTCGGGCAAAGGCTCTGGTTCCACTTGTGTTTGCTCAATGGTTGACGATAAGACCAGAATAAGCGCATTTTTGAACTGTTCAAAGTCGACCTAAAATGAAAATATGATTCTCAATGTTACATAAATACAAACAATGATAAGAATGTAAAACAAAACATGTCTTGGGAGATAAACTATGCTGATAGATTCCTGTGGGCTCTATGTAATTCTCTGTATATTGGGCGTTCGTGTGTGTCTGGTTTGGGGGGAGTGTGGTGCAGAATTGAGGAGGTCACACTTCATGGCTACACAGCTGCTGACCCTGGATATGCTGATTTTCTTTGTGCTGCTGAGGCTGGCGGCTGCCGGATTCAGGGGGTCTTTCAGTTCGGAGTCTTTGTTAAAAACTAAGGATCAGCGGCGATAGGTTCACTGGCCTCTGCTCAACACTGACCCACCCACAAACCAACACGAGACCTGAGCCGCTCTGGGCACATGTGTTTATGTATCAACAAAGTTAATGGAAAAGTGTGGCTAAGCAGTTTTTAATGTCTTCTCTGCTCTCAAATTAATGTGAACATGCAAGGACTAAGATGCTATCTATAAGACTTTTATCATTTAACCTCTAGCCAAAATGCTAAGCAAATCGCTACATTCACTAAAACATCCAAACCATTGGTACAGTTGCTGTTTTTTAGATAAGACTCGCTTGTTGATTTATATTTTGCAATATTTAATGGCTCCTTCTAGTTTCTAGCTTAACTTAGCCTGTGCATCCATTGCAGAATATAGTATTGAGTACTGAGAATACTAACATATCAAAAGATTTAGAACTATTTGTTTACATACAGTATGGTTAAAGTGACTTACTTTGCAGTTACTTTACAATTATTAAAACTATATTGTGACACCTGCAATCCTGTGTCATATTGGCCATACTCCTCAACAGCACAAAAACATCTGAAAATTAAGTTTGTCCATTTCTAAGAAAGCATTAGTCTATGGACACAGCAAATAGCCACAAGCCAAAAAGGTCAAGGCACACTTAGACTTGCTTTGAAGAAAAAAACAAGTGTCTCACACTCACAAAAGGCCAGTGGCAATCCAAGTACCAAGTGTGAACGTTCTTGAATGGACAAGAAAAATGTTGGTCCAGTTGTAGGAGACCACATACAAAATTACAGAATGCTTTTGGGGAGCATCTGACTGTGTCTCTTGAAACTACCACCTGATGCTTTTTTGACATTGCTGAGACAAAACCACAGCTTTCTCTTGTATAGGGATAGGGCTGGACGATATGCTAAAAATATAATATCGACATGATTTTATAAAGCCAAGATCATGATTTCAATTGATTTTAGTTGACTATAGCCATCAGTGTCTTCCTAAAATCCTTTTAACTGAAATTCATATTAATTATACACTATAACAGTTAAAATGACAAGCAGAGCATAAGTGAATGCACTGTACCACTATTCAACACTCTTCACAACTTCATATGATGAGTAAAATTGCCATATTGTCCACCTAATCTATAACCTACCAATTACTGCTTTGTTGACATTGCATTGAGACAAAACCACAGCTTTCTCTATTCTAGTTTAACTGAAGTCTTGGACATACCCCGACATCAACTGTGTGTTGGTTTTGTAGCAGAGTTTGTAGCAGAGTGGGCGTGGCCTCGTCCAGGTGAAGGGACTGACACAGGTGAGACAGTTCGCCCGCAGACAGCGTACCGGCGCCGCTCGAGTCAAAACTGTTGAAGACTTCTCTCAGCTGCTCCACATAATGATCATGGTCCTGGCCGTCACCCATCCCACAGGACAGCAGCCTGCCCTGAAAACGGGACATAAACAAGATGATTACAGTTAGTCTAATTCAAGAACGATTCCAGAATTTCTGAACATTTAAAAAGCTCCATGGCGATTTAAAATTTGTCAAAACCTACACATCTTGCTTGATTAGACATCACTAGTGCTGAGTCTGCCGACAGCCTTTAGTCGCCAAGTCGATTAATCGGTCAGTGAGGTAGACAAAAATTGTATAAGTGGTATTTACGCTTACATTAAGACTTGTCTAATATATTATTTGATAACTTTCATTCGATAACTGTAGCATTATTTAGGTACATTTTTAGGTTAAATATATTTTTCTGTCAACTTTGTGATGTTACCAAATCAATTTGATGTCACTTGTTCACAATAATGGCATGACTTTAGTACTAACCATTTCTTTAGGTCGACAACAACCCAATAATCAAATTTTACATAACCTTCATCCAGAAAAGGTCTAAACTCAAGCTCAAATAGACCACAATCAAATAGCTAAATGCACTTAGCAACTAT
Organism: Hypseleotris bucephala; assembly: GCA_036025885.1. Classification (NCBI taxonomy): domain Eukaryota; kingdom Metazoa; phylum Chordata; class Actinopteri; order Gobiiformes; family Eleotridae; genus Hypseleotris; species Hypseleotris bucephala. The sequence continues at coordinate 3,561 of JAVQKG010354949.1, read as the reverse complement.
ATGGAGTCAAATCAATTATTCATTAGTCTATGGAGGGTAAACCCAATGTACAGTAGCCTGTGAGGGTCCAACCAGCATCAGGTCATAAAGCTCAAACTAGAACAGTTCTAGAGGATAAAATATCAAACTATGGCCAGGTAACAAGAAATTAAATTCAAACTTAGATCAACTAGAACTAAAACTACAGCAGCCTAAGGGGTCCAAAAACAAAACCTGACATACATTTTTACCAAATAAAATCTCAAGTTAAACCTCCCATGTAGCCATAATGTAATATACTCACAAGCATGGAGGAAATGCCTAGCTCCAAAACATGTATTTCTGTTGGTACATTCATCTGTGAGTGCTAACAGTCGACTGATCCAACAGCACCCTGCTAGCATCTTCTGTGGCTTCAGCTAATCCTATTTACAATGATTAGACAATCAGGCAAATAAGACATGGCCGCGGCTGACACTGACCGTGACTCTTGTCTTTTGGGATTAAAATGAATATTAATTAACTGTGGGGGTGAAGGGAAAGTGTATAGTGAACAGAGGCTGAGAAGTTTAAATAGAGGCATTTGAATAATACTATTTAAAATGTTGCTCAAAGACAAAGAAAACAAAGTTGGTTGCTAAACAATTGGAAGAGTGCCAAGACCTCACACAAAGGCTGTACCATTGCAATGTGTCACTAGTAATTAGGCAGCAGGCTTAAGAAACACGTTCATATGGCCATTTTATTTTAGAGACTCTGGCAGGGTCATTTAGTTTTCAGTTAATTAATGCATTCATTTATGATCTGTTTATTCATTTAGACAATTTAGGCCTATTTTACAAAGAGTATTTCTGTAGCCACTAGCCAGCAAGCTATCTATCTCAAAGAAATATTTTTAAGTTATACATACTACTGCTGCTACTCAAAAATTACATTATCTTTCCATTTACTCTAAATGCACACAATACAAAATATCTCAAATTGATAGTCATGCCTTGCCCTAATTGTCATTTTTAAACAATATAAACGTCCCCAAAATTAATTGTTGCCTATATACCAAACCTGCAATATGTCTACCCCAGCAGACTCCACTACCTCCATATAGTGAGTAGTCGACATCATTAATTTGATGTGATTAGCTCTGCTCTTGTCTGACCCTGTGCTTTTCCAGCTGCCTTTACTGAGATGGTCCAGGTGTCCCACACACTCCAGACTGGGGCTCCCCATTCACGTCACACAATGGGCCGAGTCCCCCCAAAAGCCAAATCACCATACTGCATATACGCACAACTAAGCTGAATACAAAGTGGAATTGGGGACACTGATTCTGCAAACTATAATTTATTTAGTGATATATTTTGCAGCCTATAGGGGTCGGTGATATGGTATGGATATCACCATTTTATAAAGATCAAGATAACAATTTTGATTTTATCCAAACTTGCTAGAGACTAGACCATGTCATGTCTAAATTTAGGACTTAATTTAATTATTGTAATTGGACACTTATTGCACTTTATTTATTTTCTTATTTGACTTATTTTGACAGCGTTGTCAGATTGGAAATCCTATAATATTATTGTAAAACATTCATCTCATTCTGATATATTGTGTGGCCCTCCAAACTACTCATTCATGACCTTCCCTTGCGTTTTCTCTCTCGCAGTAGCTTCTGATCCAATTATCTGTATAGTGTCAGACAGCTAAGTCATAGAGCCCGCTGAAGCCTACAGATTGACAGCTGCTGAGTCCAAAGCACAGGTCACTGCAAGAAAGAGGTTAATCCCTGCACCTTCACTGGTTTATTTAAGTCAGTCAGCGGCCATTAACAGATGTCAATAAAAGTCTTTTGATTTAGCAAAAGAGAAGCGCACTAGAGCTGCAAAATATATATCGCCAAATTATCTGCTGTAGCAATATCCGCAAGAATCTGCAATATAATGACAGGGTCTTAAATATGACACTGTTTAAAGCAAATTTCAATTGGAGCTGGGAGTAAAAAAAATCTTGAAAGTAGTGTTGGGAAAAAAGTGTTGAAACTATAATAGATTTCTTTATTTTAATCCTATTCATGCTTCGTCACTCTTTAGTCTTAACTCTTTCTGCAAAATAGCATTGCCATGAAAATATGGCAACAATATCGATATCACAATATTCAACATAGTAATCGAATGTCACATTTTCCTCATATCGTGCAGCCCTAAAACCCAAATGTTTTCTAAATTCACATCAAGTGTTTACATGTGTTTACTGCGTCCAAGGCTAGTCTTTGTCGGGGCATTATCATCATTCTGAGACATGCCAACACACATACACTATCTGGTGTCCATGCAACACTAACCTTGGCAGCGCAAACTAGACACAAGGCAAATTTTTAGAACATATTACACAAGCTTTCAACAAGGAGAGAGACTTTAAAAAATACATTTTAGTAGCCCTAGTAGTTTGGCCTTTAGGAATCTGCTTTTCATCTGAATTATGTCTACTTAGTGTTGCCTGCAAGCTAGAAGGAATCCATGAACCTCCAAGCACATGTAAAAAATCTATTATATGCAAGGCCAGATAACAATGCAGTCAAATTAATCAAATATGATGTAACAAAATATCATTAGAAATTGAGCAAATCTGTTACACAAAGTATTTTTGAATTCTACAAAAAACATACAAGGGGAGAAATATGCTGATAACTACTAGTTTTAAGGTCTGAAGGGGTTGATAATTTATTAAGCTACTTAAAAATGTCAAACGAAAAACATCACTCACTGCAAACAGTCAACAGTTGATATGTGATGCCTTGCCACATAAGCAAAACCAAGTCATTTCAAGCTTAAAATTAATATGAAAATACTAAATAATACTCTACACTTGTCCATTAAACCTCCACAAAAGAGGACATTTCTCAAACAATAAAGTAATTACAGCGCTATGCTAACAACCAGGCTAATTTATCCACAGGCGCGACCCGAGGGGAGAAGCCGTTAATATTTACCCAAAATTCCAGCAAGAAAAATGCAAAAAACTTATTGTAATATTAACTTTTCTAACAAGTCCACTCACCCCGAAGCCTGTAGACCTGTGAAGAAGTCGTTTCCCTCTTTTAACTCAGTCTTTTTTGGTCAGAGGCGGGTTTTAAACAAACTTTTTAACAATCCTCCCATCGGCGCGTAAAGCGTGTCCAAAACGTTTACGCACGGCCAATGTAATGGTGCTGGTTCATAAAAGCTGGACAATTTTGTTTTATTTCCAGTCAGGGGAGAGAATAAAGAGAAAATTTCGTGATGCCTGCTTTGTGTCCTCGCTGTTTCATCCTCCTTGGTTGGGTATGTAGCGGATTTTGAAAAGCGGCTGAAAGAGGAAGGGGCGGTGACGTCTGAGTGGCTGAGTCCGGCCTCCTGCAGACGGCAAACCGGAACAACTGGAGCCTGCTTCGAACTGGTGTTTATTATCACATTTTACAACCTGAAGTAATTATATTTTTATTATTTATACTTATATGTGATGTTTGTATAGTGTAATGTTTGTTGATAATGATCCAAAATAATGCATTCTTTTACATGGATTAGATTTGGTTTAAGTAGTGTT
>JAVQKG010354842.1:0-10247 GCA_036025885.1 Hypseleotris bucephala | reverse complement strand
ATTCATATTATTTTCACATGAGGTTACAAGGGCAGGATATCCGTTTAAAAAGTTAGCCGCTCAAAGTTGTACAAATGCAGTACTGAAATTGAGGGTAGAAGAGATATCAGTGTGAGCGTAAGTGAGCATAAACAGCCCATACCATTGATTTATGCTAAACATCTGCATTATTCAAACTGTTCAACAAAACCAACGTCGCTTTTTATGTTCCATAGGCATTTGTTTTCTGAGCTTGTTTTTACATACACAAGCTTATGAGTCATTGTTTAAACATTTAATGCAAACACTTCGAAACATGGTAACACTTTCAGAATAGCTCACATCTATTTAGCAGTAATAAATCATTAAGGATGCTTTTGCCAAATTTTGTACATTTCCCTAAAATAACATTCTTTGTTCAGTCCACAGGTGGTGCTATTCACGTAACTGGCATCATATTAGTCAGATGTGTTCAGGGGCAGGGGGGTAATGCGGCATTTCAGGTTTGAGCATAATCGGGCAAAGTATATGCAAGTTAGAGGCTGTCAAATATACCCGACTTCCCAGTTTCAAATAAATATGGCCAACATCCTGGTGGGGTTATAATAACATTTTATTACAATATATTAGCACTATATTTTAGTATAATTTATTGGGTCTAAAACTCAAATGGAAAAAAACAAACAAACACTTAAAGTGATGTTATTCTGTTTAAATAAATGTTTCTCATTCTCTTACATACACTATTTTATACCATACTATAATAAATGACTTCCTTTAAGGGGTTCAGTATGTTTTCAAGGACAACCTGCTGCGACTGTGATATACACACTGACAGCCTGAAGTAGGATCCATTTATCACTTTGGCACTAATAGCTGCCCATCATCTACTGCTGTGAGAGCTAGTAAACCTCGGATAAGACTATATGTCCTATAGGCCATAAACCAACCACATAGCACTGCTTTACAGTAACCACCAGGAAGTCATATGGTGATTATGTGTGTTTACATGCAGCCCTGTGTCAACTGAAAATTGTACAACTATGTGATATTTATTGAGTCATTGATACATGATTATGAAAAGATTTGTTTGACACATTACAAACATTTATTGTGAAATACCCCTAAACCTGCTTGAATATATTGAAAGATGCTTATTTTAATATTAGGTCATTGGTGTTGAGTGTCGCAGTTTTGTTTATGCTGGATTCAAGTTAACCACATTCACATTGAAAAATAGTATATTTTATAAGACATATATCAAGAGAGCATGTTCTTGGGTTGGGTGGAATCTTCATAAGACTCAGAACTGCCCCTATAGTGAATGAAAGAGGAATGTTTAGTGTATTTCTCTTTCTGTGTCAAAAGATTTTAAAATACACTATTGGCTTTTGTGGTTGTTGCATTCAGTCTTGGGTTGACGCCTCAGGGAGGATTACTGTATTAAAAAAACTTTTGGTTAAGTTACTTGCAGCGTGTCCTTAAGCTACACTAGCATTCTTCCAATCTTTCCAAAACAAAAGCTTATTAATATGTCAGTCATGAGCTATTGCAGCCCATAGAGCTATGTGCTTTTCTACTGTATCTTCTTAATGCCCCAGCAATTTAAAAGTGCTAATTAGGCTAATTAGTAATTTTCTGCATGACTGAATAGCGCAAGAGAAATGTGTGATAAACGAGAGAGAAAACTCAGAGGATGGCTTGCAAAGAGTCCAAACATTTGATAAAGGAAACAGTGGTACTTTACACACACACTAGGAAATGTTGAGTTAAAAATAATACATCAAAACAAGCACCTTTTTCGAGAGAGTCAAGTCCTAAGTGCCTTCATCCACACTAAAGCTAAAATAGGAGACAGGAAGTGTTGGCAGACTGCACAGACAACGGCCTGACCTGAGCGGGCCGTCCTATGGCTGGAGGTAACAAATCTGAACCTAGAAGTAGTCTCTCTAGAGATGACTCACAGCGCTTTATGTAAGAGTCTAAATGAGATCTAAACATGTTCTGCTGCTATTTTCCCTCCTCTTCCTAACCCTAACCCGATCAGAAGTCGACCAAACACAACAAAGCGAAATGGGCTTTAAACGAGAGAAAACAACCCAAAACCAAAATTTAATCTTACAGTCACGAGGCGGACAGATGGGAACAGGGCTAAAATGACATGAGCTTATGTGATGTGCAATAGTGAGGGAGTGTGTGTGTGTGTAATTTCGATTGTGCTGTGATTTGCATCCCCTAAAGCTGTAGTCTGGAGTTTTTCTAAAATAAAAAATACAAAATTTAAGTAAAAAAAGAATTAAAATGGACTATCTGACTCTGTTCTACCATGTAAAGTACATAATCTGCCAAAATTATAATTTTACTTTAGTCTGTACAGCAAGATCAAATCACCACTTTCACCTATAGTAGTGGGTGCAGTGGCAGCCTGATTTGATGTTATTGTAGAGGCCAAGGGAGAAGCTTCAGTAAAACTCAACTCCTATTGGTTAAGCATTACTTTTTTTAATATTTTAACAATTTATTATTTTGGGAAACCTTCAGACTACAGCTTTAAAAAACAGTCTCAAAGAAATACCCAGGCCTTTGTTCTTTACAGTTTTGGGCATCACTGAAAATAATGTTGTAGTCAGTGGGTCACATTTACTAATGATATTTGATAACACTTTATTTTACATTATCATTCACATCACATTGTACTTAATGAGGTACACATGTAGTTAAGTGATAATGTAACTAAAGTATTTTCTTCTGACAGTTAGCTCACCAGATGACTCAACATCTCAATTCAACTCAACAACTTTTTTGTAGACCTCAAACCTACCTGTAAATTGGTTGTCTTTTTATAGCATGTCAATCACTATTCACTGAAGAAAGCATTAATTGCATAACAAGATGATCCAGTTCTTTATGGTTAAATGTATAGAAGTGAAAAACCCTGAACATATAGTGTGTGGGCAGAAAACGGATGGGGACTTTGGTGAAGTGAAATTGGTCACCTCAGCAAGTTGGTCGACTTGGTATCATTTCTTTACATTGTGGCCCTTAGTGAAAAACTAGTAAAAGTCAAGTGAATGAGAAACGAGACCCCATTGCTTTTGTCTTTGCCAGCACTTAAATTCACTTGATGCACAACAAACTGAGCATAATGAAACAATATATTCTCCTTTGGGAAAGCTTCAACATGGCATATCTTCTTCACACAGTGATTTTATGTCACTACTGCAATTTTATAGCTATCAACACACTTGTTATAGCACTTATTATAGTTATTGTACAGGGAATATGAATAATGAGATGATCAGTGGGGAATCTTCAATGAAAACAGAACAGAACATATGACAAACTTCCTTCCCACTAGAAATTTATTTTTCAAAGTTGGACTAAATTTACTCTCCCCATGTCCCAAACCAAATGTGGCTCTGTAAATATTTTAGTGTGTGTTTCCTTTCGGATGTAAAAGCTTTTAAAGGGGGTTTCTCCTGGACTTGACTGACAGTAGTAGCTTAATAGAGTTTGGTAGTTTATTTGATCGTGGCTTATAGCTGGTAGCCTGGAAGTAATAAATATCATCATTAGCTGGTGCACACTGTTCAGGGCTGGGTGAATCCCCGTGGGCTGCTGCTGTAACTGTGGATGTGTCCCAAATATGTACTCTGGAGAATTGAAACGAAAACAACTCATTTTGACCAAAATCAGTGTGGCAGGGTTTCCCGACACTGCATAGAGTTTAAGGAGAGCCTGTTGATATCACTGCAGCTCATGGGGATTTTATTTAGTAAGGCACTGTAAGGCAGTTTTATGCTTACTTGACTTTTTGATAATAGTTACTACAAGCTATAAGTAAGTATACTATACTGTATGTAAAAAACATTATTACTTTACTGCATTTCATTACCAACTTATAAACCCACAGTTTTTCAGTATAGATTTACTAAAACACGTTTTTGCATTGAAATATAGAATAATAGAGCTGTATGTGACCAGTGTGGTAGCACTCATAGAGAGCACACACACTTTAATTAGTGGTTTTAACTGAACTTGTAGAAGTAGACATTTTGAAACCAACCTTTTTATTTATTTAATTCAAATAAAAATAAAAAGCACAAAAACTGAATGAAAAGGACAAAGAGAAGAATATATCTTTTGTGGTACATGGTGTGGGCCTGCACAAGTATGATACCGTGCATGTCATACAGAGTGAATAACCCAGATTTAATTCCCTGTTCAAACATATTTGCTTGATCTCATCTCCTTTCTTCCTTCCTTGCTTTTAGTTATTCAGCTGTCTTTGTCAGTAAAGGCAAAAATGCTGAATAGATTGGATCTTTAAAAAAATCCCCATATTGAAACTTGAACTGATGGCACTGGTCAAAGATTGTTGTGAACTAGGAAAATGTAGGGCAGCAGTTCACATTTAGGCCCATAAACTACTAGAGTTTAAGGGGCTTAGGATTAGACAGCTTTGGAGTTTAAATATCCAACATGTGAACAATATTTATTTTTACACATTTCTCTAATCCTCTACATATAACTTTGTGAATGAACTATATGCCAAACATGTTCAGGGTGTGTGTATATGAAATCAATGCCCAAATCCTGGTGTGTATTTAATTTACCTTTCATGTTAAATTGCCAATGTCCACTAAATATCAATACTGCTGTTACCACATCATACTCTGTGCAGTAGTGTGAATCAAAAATTCAGAATAATAATCCCCAATTTAACAGCAACATTCCTTTTACTTGTTTGCATTGCAGAATGCCAATGGATATATACCTTAATTTCTAGGATTTTATTTGTATTTGCAGTCAGGAAAGGCATTTCTCATGAAAGTGAATGGCAACGAAATGACCCATTTTAAATCCAATACATCTCTGTGGGGACCCCTAATGACAAAAGAACAGCTGACAAGGACTTTCTATACAGTCCTCGAAAACAGTTGTATTAATTAATAAGTAGAAAGCAATTATACATATAGCTTTTTGAATGTCTACATATGCATTGCTATTAACAATACCCCACAGTCCTATTCCATATATTCTTCTGTAGCCTGTCATCTGCAGCTGGCCCCTGCATTAGTGATGACAGAGCCTCTATGAATATTTGCATCAGTTCAACATGTCAAAATGATGACGTAACAAAGTGTTTGTAAACCATAGCTCATTTTTCAGATGTGTCTCAAAATAGTCTTTTCATAGGTCCAAATGAGTCTTTGGTTGTATATATTTGAACTTGTCTTCACCCCGGCCCAGACACAAATCCTGAACCAACAAAACAGACCTCTTATGAGTAAATAATGCATTCAAGTGGGGAGCATAGCATATACTACTAGAGACATCCATTATGTATCCCCATGATTTCCCACAACATGAAGTGGGATTTACCCCGTGTCTATTTGACATAGCTGCCGATGTGGATGTGCGCAGTCATCCCCCGTGGAGCTTAAGTGCGCTTTAAAGTGAGGCTTGTCGAGCAGTGTTTGAAAGGATTTGAAGTCGAATCAGCATTTGTTTTTGTGTATATGTTAATACTGACAACAGCAAACCACAGTGCAACATACTGAAAGTTGAATAAAAATCATTGATGCATGCATCAATGGAATTCATATGTACATTGATTCGGTGGAGTGATTTTAACCTTCTTGAACCCACTTGAAAGAAGGAAATTTCAATGGGTCACATCTGATTGTGAGGGAAATCCCTTTTAAGTGATTTACAGTGTTTTACTGTGACCTGGCAATGGCACAGACAAAATTGAAAAAAAAAAATCCTTTTATGTGTAATATTTTAGAAGAACAATGTATTATATTCATTAACATCTTTATTGTTTGACCTTCTGACCATAACCACTGAAAATAAACATGAAACTCACATTGTCAAAGATCTAACATATTGGGACCACATTTGACCCAAAGCTTAGCATTCATTTTTTCTCCTTTCTTGATCTGCCTCCAGTGACAGCCTAATGACACTTCTCTTTGATAAATGATGGACTTTTGCCCGTTGTCATGGCGACACATCCGCTGTATGTGCTGTGGGTCTAAAGCCTCAGGTGCTTATGTGTGTGGCCGCACCGGGCAAGAGTGATTTTTAAAAAAGAGAGAAAAGTGTGGCTTTCAAAGCAGATTAGAACCATCAGATCTGTGTCAAAATGTGGGACATAAAACTGTGTGTTCAAGCTGCACTGCAGCAGTCGTAACATTTGGTGGACAGTACTTGTGCCAGCCTTGCAAGAAACGGATCACAATCAATAGCACTTCTATTTCAGAGTGTCACTAGTTAACAAGGCACAGTACAGACAGCAAATATTGCCAAAGCTAAAGTTAGTTTTGTAAAAGAGTTTTGCCCATCTTAATGTTATTTATCTGATTCCCAGATAAAAACGCAGCTATGTTCAGAAACTCACAAGAGACATGATTAAAGAGGCTTGATAAAGTGAGGGGGGCCGGCTAAGCTGACCTAGCCTAATTTGATTTTCACAACGCCGATAGCATCACTAGTGGACAAAGATGAGGTGGATTGGCCAGAACAGCCTTATCTTGTGATTAACAATGGAGCGGAAACCAGAAAAACAGCCTGAAGTTAACAGTACACAGCTTTCATCAAATTGCTGAAACAGCAAAGGCCCATGTATCAGGGTTTATTTTTCTCTCACCTTTCATATGTTACTTATCTTTATTTTTCTGCTGTTTGCTCCTTTAGACTTGTGTGATAGATGGAGAGCTCTATCTTGCACTGCTGAAAGCGTAGAGAAAAAAAAAACGAATGGCTTTGGAAGCCTCGGTTTATGGGCTCTTATTAAGAAAGCTGTCTTTGAAAAGAGTTTACTGCACTCTAGCTTCACCTCAAGGGCCTGCATGAAGCTAAAGGCCAGCCAATACTTGCCTTGGGTTTGTTTAACTCTGTGTGTAACATGTGTTGTCTTGTTGTTGCAGGTATCTGGGGATCACACGGCCTCTTACCTACCCGGCGCGGCAGAATGGACAGCTTATGGCCAAGATGATCCTGGGAGTGTGGCTGGTGTCCGCTTCCATTACCCTGCCACCTTTCTGTGGCTGGGCCAAAAACGTCCACACAGCCGGAGTGTGCCTCATTAGCCAAGACTTTGGCTACACCATCTACTCCACAGCAGTCGCCTTCTACATCCCTATGCTTGTAATGCTGGTCATGTACTACAAGATCTTCAGGGCGGCTCGCAAAAGCGGCGCCAAGCATCGCTTCACTGACCTGTCTCGCCGCGAGCGCCTTGAAACAGTGGCTAATGAGGCCCTCCGCATGCAGGGCCTTAAACCACCAGGTGTGGCTGAGGAGTGTGCTGCACTGTCCCGCTTATTGAACCGTGAGCGCAAGAACATCTCCATTTTCAAACGGGAGCAGAAGGCGGCCACCACACTGGGGGTCATCGTGGGAGTGTTTGCTGTGTGCTGGCTGCCCTTCTTCATCCTATCCACAGCCAGGCCCTTCATCTGTGGGGTGGAGTGCAGCTGCGTACCCATCTGGCTGGAGCGCACCTTGCTCTGGCTGGGCTACGCTAACTCCCTCATGAACCCCTTCATCTATGCCTTCTTCAACCGGGACCTGCGCTCCACGTACCGCGACCTCCTGCGTTGCCGCTACAGAAACATCAACCGCCGCCTGTCTGCTGTGGGCGTGCATGAGGCGCTCAAGGTATAAGCTGGGTCAATGAGGGCCATACGTTGAACCAGGCTGGAGTGCACTGCCCCTTAAAGGGCGACATGTGAGGGGCCTGTAGATAGACACAGGCTGACAGAATAAGATATACTGTTGGTATCTGTGTCCTTTCTGCACTTACAGCACCATCACTTCAGTGTATGTGTGTCATTCTATTTTAAGATTGGAAATCAGAACTGGAGATTCAAGTCGACACTACTTTGTGCAAATGCCACATTTTCATCTTGTCTCTGCATTTTCTGCTGGATAACAGAATGGCAACAGAAATAACATATAAACACAATCAATCAACCCCGAACTTTTGGAACATCATTACTGTAAATTACTCAGATTTACATTTTGATATTGTGTCCCAGTCTGTTTTAAATATGCATTTTAAAATTGATTTATTTTGAGGTAAAAACCTGAGAATTTAGTAGTCCACTAAGAGTCATGCCTTTTGATTTAGTTCTAACATTCTGACATTCAATTTGATGCCAAAAGGAGAGAGTAGACCAGTACACAGCACAAAGGAAAAATATATTGTTATTATGAAAGACATGTTTACATGATGTCGGCATGAAGCATATTTGTTTGTGCACTGTAAACATGATTCATATTGCAAATTCAGATTTTGTGAATTAGTAGAGGACAGTTTGGTGAATACGTTTTCACCTCAAAAAACACTTGAACACACCATGAACCATTTGACTGTGGATTAGTTCACTCTGGAGTTTGTTTCACAGTTAGCTGCTATTTCTTTTTTCACCGAAATTACAACACAGTATAGCCACAATCTAGTTTGAGCATTAAGACGTTGTTCTTAATGACAGTATTACAGCAGAAGATGGGTTTCTTCTGATGTGACAACACTTTTGAATTGATGACTTATAATAACCATTTCTGATGTCAGTTGTTAAGCTGTGTGTACTTTTTCTACCTCAACTTTGGAGAAGTCTATACATTTACCTGAACACGTGTACTGCTGTCTTGTTTTTTAGTGTGTCAAGTCAGTGTTCTCCAAAAGCTCTGTAGTTGCTCTGTACGACTGCCTTGTCGCTGTATCTTCAGACACAAGCTGGGGACACGGCAATGCATTTCATCACTTTGTAAATAAAGACTCACATGGTTCAAACGTGATTGAAGATCTCAGTGTTTCAGATGTCAGGTTCATGCAAGCATAACGAGAAAATGTGAATAATTAGAGCCACAGAGATACATTCTATTTGATTCAAAATTTTCAAACAGGAGACTGACTTACAGTTTCTCCTTAGTTACAAATCTCCTCATCAAAGAGCTCTGTACAAATGCATGATCCTTTTTTACTGCATCAATAGTGCCATCAGGAAGAACAAACACACACCTTGAGGCTTTGCTGGAAACATTTGAAACATTCATAGCATTTCTTGAAAAATTAGGACCACAGTATTTCTGCTACAGACAGAGGTGACCTAAAAAGATCCCTTTTTGCCTCTGTGTGCTCCCAGCAAAATCCTTTATTTAGAGTCAGGGTAACAGCTGTCTGCTAGTTTTTAAGATTCAACCTGTCCTCTACTCACCTAGAATAAAGGTAAGGTGTGCATGTGTGCCATGACTTTTAGCCAAAAGCTTTTAATGTCAAATACAACTGAGAAATAGTGTATGTTGAAAAAACGGATTTTAGTAAAAGAAATAAACCAGTTTAATAATTAAAATGACACTTCAGAACATCTTATAAAATAGATTTATTATCATTGAAACACAAAATGTAAGAATAATCCAAGGCCACGTACAGTGTAAAGCACGCACATGTATCAGATATTGTATGACGTGAGTTTGTATCACATCAAACTTTTTGATTAATTTAAGTGCAAATCCTAAGTTATACTGTTTTGCAGTCAAGGCCACACTAACAAGATCTAAATGGAGTGATGACAAATAAAGTGCCTTTCCATTACAGAAATAGTGTTTGCCATTTACATAAACATAACGCAAAGCATTCCATTTTATTAACAGTTAGTGCACTGCCACTGTCCAGCTTTCCAATGTCCATATGTCATGAAAGCTGTGTGTGTTGTTATAATTGATAACACATCCAAGTCTTTCACAGTTTAGTGGCCTGAGTTCTTTCAATTAGATCATAAACTCTCTTCTTAGTTTCTTTGTCAAAGATGTTGTATGATTTATTATGAGCAACATCCCAAATTATAGTTTGGGCATAAAAAATGTTTGGAGTTCCCTGGAGAAAAATGCAGGGACACGGCCTTGGCCAGAATGTTGACATTTAGTTATTGCACATGAAAAAGCGGGCGGCCTTTGTGTGTCCTCCCTGAAGAAGTCCAGTGTCCCCTGGGTCATGTCAACAGGCGTTACTCTCGGGGAATGAGCAGCAGTGCCTCCCAAAGTGTGTCATCACCAGATCGTCCAAAGGGAGGAGAACGGCAAATGTTTATGTATGATGTAATACTATCATAAAAACGGGAAAACATAGTAGCTTTTTATAGATGCTGCCCACAGGCCATTCTGGCAGCTCTGACAGTTGTGGGGGCTGATAGGGTAATGCATGCACTCTTAAAAAGCTATTTTAACCTGCCTTGGTAATTAACACAAGAAAAGAG
>JAVQKG010354786.1:0-10547 GCA_036025885.1 Hypseleotris bucephala | reverse complement strand
CCTCCTGAAGTCCAGTCAAACATCAGCTTGTTGCAGGCCACCCTTACGTCTGTAGCTCATTTTTTGACATACACTACTTTATGAATGAAGTGGACTGACACACCGGTGCACTGCCCCCTACCACCTCCTGCAGGTGTGGAGAGCCCCCCCTGCTGGTGCCCCGGGAGCTGAGAGCAGCAGACATGCACTGATCGTAACACCAGACAGAGTCACCCATGGAGCGATGGGAGGAGGGTGTTAGGATGGGAGTGCTCGGGGCGGTGGGTGAGGAGAGGGTGGATGGTGTTAGATGGGAGTAAAGAAGCCTCCTTACCAAGCTGTGGAGATATCTCACTGGTGCACTTAGCCTCGGACTGCTCTGTGCCATCGGGCTCAGGTCGCTGAGAAATGCACTCCTCGTTTTTGGCATAATACATTTTAGCACTTTGACTCCTGCTATTTTTGTTGGGGGTTTGTTGGGGTTTTCCCTTTGGGGTGTGCACATTGTCAATTTGCATTTGTGATAATTAACTGTTGCAAAATGCTTTTGAAATTTAGCCTTTGTATCTGCTACTTGCACTGAAATGCCACCCGCCCCTTCACAATCCCTATTGAAGAATATACAGACTCCAGTTGACCTCAACTTCACTGATCCTCCATATGGACCTAGTGTCTTTGTTCAGATACACACTTATATTACACACATCCCTGCCATACAAACTATCAGTCACAACGCTGTGGACAGCACATATCCCTGACCTCACAGGCCGAGAGAACCACTCCCTCGCTTCACAGTGCATTAAGACAAAAATATCAGTGTATTACGATTGTAATAGAAAATAAAAATACAAACAATAAGAAAGCCAGCATGTTCAGGAGCCCCCTATAGACTAGAGTGGGCATAGCGGTTGCTGAGAGAGCTGCCCTTTGGCTCACTGGCAGTGGGACAGAGGGTTGACAGGGGCAAAATCCTATGCAGACTCAACAACTACTAGGTACAGGTACAGCAGCCAGTGTATCCTCACTCTTCTCAGTAGTACATGACTTAAGTGCTTTCACTGGGTCTAGTCTGAGGCATTTCTTAGTGCTTCCATGCTGGTTCTGGTCATGATAAAATGATTTGTTTGAAAATGTTTGGTATTAGGCCTAAATCAAAAAGATCACTCTACAGGAACCCCAAATAACATCAATATTAATGTGAGAATGGCTAAACTCCATCATGAAATATTACCCCTATGAGGAATCTCTTTTTTGTGTGTTCTGCTGCTTTTAGCACAGGGGGATTCAGAAGACCAATCAGAGCCAACATGGAGCAGTGTAAAGGCATCAGACCACAGCCTGAGCAGCAGCTCTCAGTCCTTCCTGATACAACAGTAGACCAAGAGTTTTCGCAGTTCTCTGGGCGTCAGATTCAGGGGAGAGAGATATGGTCAATTCCCTTTTAGCACCAAATATGGCATCATGGATTTTGACTCATGTCTGAGTCTTCCCTGTTTTGAATTGATACATTAGCTGAATTATTATAAAGCCAGGGCTGGCTTTTAGAATGGACTTAAATAAGACATATATTACACTATGTGACAATACTATTCATCTTTGATCCATTTAAATAAAAAATAAAAGATTCAACTCAAACAATATTCTCATTTACATTCATGTCAACCTGAATTCACAGATTTACAAAGAACAACTAGCTTTCGTGGGTGTATTCATTAATAAATAAAGATGATCATTTCTAATGAAATAATAAAGAAATAAGAATCATAGAATATTGATGGCGGACTGCAGTGCCACACATTCTGTGTATTCACCGCAGTGAGCACAGTATCACTTCTTGTTTTCATTGGTCGAAACCAATTGAGGTGAACAGCGTTCAACTTGTCGTTCAATTCCTACACTAACAGTAACAAGTAGGGGGCACTATCACCTCCCACAGTACTGCAAAGTTAGTGGACACCAAAGAGGGAGTGAAGAAGAAACACCACAGCCTCAGTGAGGAAGTGAGGTCACAGATAGATGGCCAAATATGGGTGTTTCTTCATCACGCCAAGGTGCAGTCTAACTCATGATATACCCTGCTAAAAAGGGGCAATTGGCAGGGCCATGGGGCATTGGGGGAGGGGCTGTAGGGAGATTGGGACAGTGGGCTCAGGGGCAAATAAAAAAAAAGCCCCAGCGGGATAGGAGTTCGAGGCCCCCCAAGTGGCCTGTCAGCCTTGTCCACACAGTACACAAGACAACAGACATTTTACTGAACCCAGCAGAACGAAACAAACTCAACAATAAAAAATCCCCAAGACATTAGTAATAAAACCTTATTTACATTTTACACTTTTTTTCTGTATATATCTCGCTCCTCTGCCTCCTCAGCTTCAGCACATTTGCTTTGTGTCATTTTTTAAAATAGATAATACTGAAAACGCGCAGAAGAAACGGTTTGAACCATTCCTTCCAACATTCTTCATATTTATAAACTCCTCCCCCAAGCCCCCACTTCTTTTCCTCCTCTTTTCTCATTGGCTGTCAGGTTTAGCCCACTTTCTGTGGGTTGGTGGCGCGGACCCCCTGCTCATAGGTGATCCTCTGGCTGATCAGGTACTGAGCAGCCTGAGTGGCGGCCTGTGAGCCGGTGATGGTCACCTTCCTGTTGCGGGTCCCGGGGATGAACTCGCCCTTCTTGGAGATCTGGATGCGGGCTCCGGTAAGCTCCTGGTATTCTACTAAGGTCTTCCCTCCCTTTCCCAGAATAGCTCCAACCAAGTTTTCCGGCACAGCAATCTCTACCACTTCCTTAGCACCTTCAGCTAGCTTCTCTGTGGCCAATAGAGATGATGCCACCAGAGGTGACGCGGCACTCAGGTAGCCATTTGTGGCTCCTGTGGCGGCAGCAAGGGAGCTCAGAGAGAAGCCCCCTAGGCCAGCTGCAGGGTGAGCTGCACTGGTGGATGCGTCGCTAGCATAGGACGCTAGTAGATTAGCAGCGGCGGCCGCTGCGGGGTTGGCATTGGCGGCCACAGCGGCGAGGACCCCTGATGCTGCAGCTGGGTTAAGTCCCAAGCCCAGAGAGTTGGTGTTGTAGCCATAGCTGGCTAGAGTGTTCAGAGCGGAGGTGATAGCCAGCAGGTCGTTGCCTGAAAGGCTGGACATGGTGGTGGGGAAGGCTCCTACTCCTGCCAGCCCCGCCTGGCCCAGCAGAGAGGAGGCTGTAGCTGCAGCAGCTGCAGCAGCAGCAGGCATGACCTCGGTGGAGTTGGCGTAAGGAGAGCCGGTGGGGTTGGAGTTGGCGACGGGGCCTGTGATGTTGGAGTAGGAAATGTTGAGGCAGGATGAGCTCTGAGGGTCCTCCTGGATCTTCTGGACAATAATCTCCACAGCTTTGCGGTTCTGCTCAGGTTCTCCGCTGATGGTGACCACACGTTCCTGCAGATTGATGCCCTCTGGTTTCTGAGACAGCTGCACCCAGGCCCCAGACTGCTCCATCACTGCCTTAACTGTAGCTCCACCCTTCCCAATAATCAAGCCTGCGGTGCTGTTTGGAACGATCAGCTTGGCCTGTGGGGAACATAAGAGTGGACAATAGTGTTATGATTTTATGATACTGTATTGTTCCATACAAAAACACGTAAGTTCATCATTACCACCTTTTACTGGTGGGGGGCAAAAATAAGCATTCTAAGACATTATGGTATTAGGAAGGCATGGCCCACTGTTGCTTTGTTAGTAAAAAGCAGAGGTTTACCACCTCACTAAACTTTTTCCACTATTTTACCTAGAGCAAAAAAACAAACAAATGAATTCTAAGGGTTACTAAATTTTACTATCACCAGACACAAGCTGACATCTTGTGGCCCAACTGTAAGACTATGTCAGTTTAGAATGATAAACTAACTCCCACAGACATTGCTGTAGATGCTTGCATGGCTGATGTATAGTTTGATACAGAATGTGAATGTGACAGAGATGAAGATGTTTGCCTCTAAAGGTGTCCTTGAGGAGGACAGACAAAGGGAGCAGTAGAAAAGATAGAGTGAAGGTGTTTGAATGGAGACGAGCTGCACAGAGCTTTCTAATGAGCCAGAGGTGCAGAGACGTGGGGAGAGAGTGGGAGGGCACAGAGGCACCACTCTGTTAAAAAACACTGACTTTGAGGGTCAGTGTTGTCATGGAAACAGCTCCAACATTCAGGCAGTTAAAACAGCACATGCACAAACCATGTGGCATTCTACATAGGCCTACTTTACCTTGTCCACAAATTGGTCTTCATTAGCATAAATTCTAAAATATTACATTTGAAAGAACCAGAGCACTGTGTATTCTACACCATGTCTTTGACACAGTTCTATTACATTCACAGCAAAGATTTCTCTAATTGTTTATTTTTCTGGTAAAATGCAGGTTTATGTAAGACCCCCTTTATTACTATCTCAGCAGCAACTTTACTTTATTCTTGTATATACTACATGTTTACTGTGTAAGGGAACAAGGCTGTACAGAAGGTATATATAAATGGATACAAACAGCAGTGAACAGTGAGTTCTGATAGCACGACTGAACAAACGTGTTTTGCTGCAAACCTTGTGCTAGAAAATAATTAACTTCTTTCATTTCTTTTCTTTTTTTTTAACAAAGAAAAGACCTCTGTAACAGCCATTATCCACTGCTGCTGCAAATGAGCCAGTGAGCAGATAGTGTGGGCGCTCCCTGGTATTGATCCCACTCACTGCTGCCACTGCTCTGTGCTGCCGCTGTATATCCACACTAAAAGAAAGTGAAAACAAAGACGTGGCCTTGAGAGAGACAGAGCCACCAGGAGCAGGGAGTGTAGAATGAAGACATGGTTTAGACGTGTACTGATCCTTCAGTGGGACAGGTGTCAAACCTGATGTGAAAGAAGAGGCTGCACAAGGTAAGGTCAAACAGAGGCAGATTTCAATCAAGCATGAGAAAAATAAAGGTCGGATATTTTTTCTAGGTTGAAACAGTCTACATCAGTTTGGTCTTTGCTCATTCACAAGTGCATGCCCTGGCTCTGTGCTGTCAGACTGTAATGGCGGCTGGAGCCAGGGCACCTCCTACCCACAATCCTCTGCTCCTCTCATCCACTGTCACACAGAAGAGGATTATGTGACAGCTGGCAGTGCTGTGCTTCCTCCAGCTTCAACTCTTTAGTCTCCCTTAAGTTTAAAAAACAATGTTATTATTCTTATGTGTGTGCTCTGCTGCTCTGTCTTAGCACTGTTGTCTGTGCACAGGTTTAGCTGTCCTGTCAGGACAAAGGTTCAAGCCTGTTTATAGTGTCGACACACATCACATAATGGAACCACAAAATAAAAGACTAAACACGATTGGAGACAAATATGCACTACACAAATCACACTTTTCAGTGGTCTGACATGATGAATTATTAAAATGTATAATCACTGTTGCATTTAGGGGTAAAGGTTTACATAGTGTACTTTTAACCAGCCTATATTTTGAAGGCTTTTCTATACAGATGTGTTGACATATCATTCCTAGCATTTTACCCATATAGCGTCAATAGTGCATTGTTTGCTTTGGTTATTCTCACTTCTGCTCAGGGAGCAGAATCCTCCAGAGCTGGAATACTTCCTGTGGAGCAGGCAATAACAGGAAGAAGGAAACAGGTGTTGGTGCTGGAGGTGAAAGGTGACAGGAAGTGTGTGGGGTGCGGACAGGATATGGCTCCACTGGTGAAGGACAGGGCAGTACCCCTGTCCTACTGTAGAGGGTACTGTCTAATACCCTGACATTCATAGAATTGGATTTAAACTTCAGAAGTTTTCTGTGAATCATGCATTGTTATCAACAGTCACTAGATGACACAATGCCAGACCTGACTAATCAATAGAGAGCGATCAGGAGCGGACAGCGACTATATTGGTTTAAACACTCAGATCATCATTCATAAAATTAGCTATACCTCATTAGGTACAGTGGGACAATCAAGACCTTCCACCTTTCCCTGGCCTTGCCTCTCTTTTCAGTGTACAGTATTGTACACACATGAACAGAAGGGTTTGTGTGCTCTCACCTGCTTGACTCTGTCAGGGTTGACTGTGGTCTGTGGCTGGAGGATGCTCACTGGCTCACTCTTCTGGCTGCTCTGAGGCATCTCTCTCACCTTCTCAGCGATGAAGTCGTGGACACCGTTCAGGGCCTCCACTGTGCCCTGGATCAGACACACGCGCTCCGTCGTCCCTGTAAACACACACACATACATGATCATCATGTGGAGAGAACAAGGATTCACACGGAGAGAACACGGAGAAGACAGGCGGCTGTGATGTGTGGTGGACTATGCCTGCTGTGTATCTTTGGATTACAGAGAACATTGGCACAGTTTACTATATTACACTATACTACTGAATTAAAAGACAGCAGACTGAATTAGAACACACTGAGACTAATGAGGCCCTCTGGGAAACACTCACAGTAGAAGTTTCTTCATTTGGAATTGACTGCAATAATGGTTGATTAGTTTTATTAGAACTGTTTTTCCTTCAAAATGATTAGGTATATGTACACAGAGAGTATTTTTTAAATTGGACTGACCCCCCTTAATGACAGTATAGAGCAGGGGTGTCCAAACTGTGGCCCGGGGCCAAATGTGGCACTCTGAGCAATTTTTTGTGGCCCTCAGCCTTTCTTCTCAATTGCCTGGATTATGTTTTTACTTCATAATCCAATTAAATGAGAAGGATTCAATGTGTAATAAGGACTCTTTCCATTTCCATTTTCCATTTTATGTGTGGTTATAATATAAAGAAACTGCCACAAAATACAGCATGAGTCCAAAAAAAACAAATTCAAGGGACATTTGGTGAAGTGAAATCGATCATTGCACTGAGTGGCCCTCCTTGGTATTATTTTTGATAATGTGGCCCTCAGTGAAAAAAGTTTGGACACCCCTGGTATAGAGGCTGGGGGGCAGCGTGACAGTCAGTGATGCTCTGACATATGGCACATTTACATGAGCTGGTGTTTTGTGGAGGGAGGGTTCAACTAAGACCAGCCTCAGATACTGTAGTACAGTCCAACACTACACACTGATATGATTTGTATACCTGGAAATATACAAAGCAGGAAGTGTAAAAATACACTCAGAAGTCAGGCCAGCAGCCTGTGTCTGCCCTGCTGCATGCTGAAGCTCTGTTAGCATTAGCCTGGCATTAGCTGCGTCTCTATTTTTACAGTGTGTTGACAGCAATGGTAGTCTGTTGACAGCAGCTACAGATGATAAGCTAACAAAGTAGCATCACAACATGCTAACAGCAAGCAGCATTAGCATTTGTGTTTGAGCTGAGAAGCAGAAAAGTGGGCCTCGCCTCCTGACAGCTGGTGCCCTCTGGGTAATCTACCCTCGTCCAATCAGAAGGGAGGATTAGCAGGCCATTGTCTTGGCATGAGAACATGTGTGTGTGTGTGTGTATCAGAAAGGCCACTCTGACAGAGGGATCAGAGCACAGCTGTGGCCAGCATCAGGACTTTCTAAAGCCTGTGTGAAGAGCGGCCAGGCTGCAGGACTGTATTCTCTGTCAGGTGGCTGTAGTACATGATTTGTGCACTAAAACAGAGCTGCTACTTTCTGAGAAGAATGCCTTGATTGGGTCCATTTTAAAAAGGCAGAGATGAAAACCTTCAAACCCAGGAGCGTGTTGCAGTGAGGCAGTAGAGCCCTCATATAGTAAAGTTAGTGAGCTGTTGCTGTATGGACCTCCTCTGTCGTCTCTGCATGAGAGATCTCTTCTTCTTTACTGGATAGA
Source organism: Hypseleotris bucephala (assembly GCA_036025885.1). Classification (NCBI taxonomy): domain Eukaryota; kingdom Metazoa; phylum Chordata; class Actinopteri; order Gobiiformes; family Eleotridae; genus Hypseleotris; species Hypseleotris bucephala. Next base: position 2,784 of record JAVQKG010354786.1, on the reverse strand, counting down.
ATCAGGAAGCTGGCCCACAACTCTCCTCCTTCATGGTTTATTCATGCTGTTTTCTCTCCATCACGACAGACATAAACAGGCTCTTTAACCAGCTTGTGAAACAAACTGCTAAAGTCTCACAAAGCCACCCATCTGTTTAAAGACAAATGGAAATATTTAGACCAAGGAGCGGTTACAACTGACTGTACTCGGATCAGTTTAAGACTTACAGCTTCGACAGTTTGTGATTATTTGTCCTTTTATGTGTCCAACTGAACTGTCACACCAGACACTGTCCAACAAACCTGCTGGGGCCTAATCTGCCATATTCAGCTGCAGTCTTCTCCTCTGCCATGTTCTGCAGTGTGAAAACTGAAGCAAGAGCTGCATGAGCAGGAAAGGAGAAACTACGGTGTACAAGCAGCACTCAGCCTCTACAGCTGGACACATGTGCTGATGTAATCCTGTACGGAAACTTGGACCTGACATTTGGAAGTGTTCCCCACTGCACCGACCAACTGCTCATTAGTGAAGACGAGAGACACAGACAAAATGAAGAAAAATATCAGGCAGAAAGCAAAAAGTTATCAGCAAAAGTAACAGTGCTTATGGAGTTGAACACTGTGAGGGTACATATAACATGTGTCAAAGTGCCATGTTGGTCAGGGGTCTCACAGCGCCTCCACTGGCCTGTAGTGTCGGTCCCCTCAGACAGGGGCCCTAATGCCTGCTGACTGGATCATTTACACTTCTCTATCACAGCCAATTAAAACAAGCTCATCAGAGCCATGCTGTGGTCAGTGGCCCCGGGCTCTAGGGCCTGGCTGCATGTGGTCTATCCTGAGCTGACCTCTGCCCACACTGTGTCAGTGACATCTCTGGAGAAAGACTTAGTCACATGTGAAAGTGCACTCAAACCATTAACAGCTCTGTAAACTCTGGCGACTGGAGATGATGTCATCAGACTAACCTACGGCTACACATAACTCTTACCACAACGCCTGCCATTGAATTGGACATTTTTGAATGATATCCTCTTTGTAGTCCCTCCCTGTAGATCCAATGGTGCTCCCACACAACAGATATGGCTTTAACAACAAACACAATGATTGTTTAAATTCAGTCCTGAACTGCTTTCTTCACTGATTCACAGACAAGCAGAGCTGTGAGACTGGGACTAACCCTGTATGGGACCCTTGCTCCTTCACCAGTGGAGTCCTGGCCACAGACTAAAGTGGTGCTCTCTAAAGAATCACAAAAGATTGGGAAGAAAAGGCAGGATTCCAGTGCTGTGAGCTCAGCCCTGAGAGAGAGTGCAGTTGCTGGACTACAACTGTTGCCACTAACTTTGAAGCTCTAACACACACAGAGCATACACTACTACTTTTAATGTTTTCAAATGAATAACATCACATTACCAAAACAATTTATATTTAGTCTTTGATAAAAATTATTAATTCATACACATACGCTGCTTGGATACCGTGATTCCTCTTTGCTCAGGACATATGGAATATACAACATACATACAGTACATGTACGGTATGTGCTATCTGATGTTATGAGGGTGACATAACCACATCACATTAAGCACTGTGCCTGCTGAGGAGTGGAGGTGTGTTTCTCACTCATCATGATTCTATCAGAAGTGATACAATCTCCCAAAGGACACCAACCAATATAGTATCCTGATGTTTAGTATGGTTTCAATATGGTTAGCTGATGCCAATGTTATAAAAAGCTCACATTATTGTTAGCATTAGACATGCTACAGTGTGACAGTCACACTAATGAAAGTTATGCTCCACATACTAATGGAGCATATGTTTACAGATAATACATTTGTGTTAAATTCTTTCTGTTTTTAGAGGTTTATTTTGTCACATTGAAATATACAAATCCCACAGTCAATGTAGTCAGTGATTATTTTTAGGCTTGCAGCTGTGTGCTGTGCTCACTGGACCTTCTGAAGAGATTATCATGAGGATAAAGGCTCAGTGTCACTGACTGGAGAGGGCTTCACTAAACGCTTCTCTGGACCATGATGTGACATACGCAAAACTGTGTATACATACTCTATATAATGTACATCTGAGTGGATTATTAATGGGGATTGGGTTTTGTTTCTATTTCGACTTTTTTATTATTTTAATATTTTTTACAAAATTAAATAAATGTAATTTTATTAAATTAGGGGTCAGAGATGGCTGGAGTCTGTCCCATCAACTATTGGCTTTAGGCAGAGGACACCTTGTTTAATGAGGGAACATTCACTCTGTAGTTCATCCAGCTATGCACATCTTTGAGCAGGGAGAACATGCAATCTCCACACAAAGAGATCTTAAATGTCGAACCCAGGATAAAACTTTACGGTGAGGCAGGAGCTTTGACCACTCTGCCAACATGCAGACCACCTTTTGACTTTATTGTCCTGTTCTGATGGATGTATGGTAAATTTACTATTTCAGTTCTGATGGATGCTTGGACGGTGAAGTGTCTATGTGGTTGGAGTTAGATTTGCTGCCTGCTGTCTGTCCGCAGCTCATTACTACACATATGTGAGCTCAGATCTGGTGTCTCCACCTGTCCCCCCCGCCTCACACCCACAATGCCCTGCAGAGTTATCCAAATAGTGACGGGTCGGGGCACATGCGAGGCACTAAGCCCAGGCAAAGCTTCAGTATTTTGATCTTCATCTCTGCTCCTCTCGTATGGGTCCGTGTGCTGGACAGTGTCAGCTGCTTTAAGCCGCGATGTGCCCCCCGCCGCGGGGGGGGGGCGGGGGGGGGGGGGGGGGGGGGGGGG
>JAVQKG010354771.1:0-17977 GCA_036025885.1 Hypseleotris bucephala | reverse complement strand
TGAAAGTAACATATAACTATTATATGTGTTATTAAATGCACAGTATTATTGTGCATGTACTTTTCAGTTAAAATAATGGTAAATTGTTAGACTGGGTTAGAAAAATACATTGCTGTTTAGACTTAGTTACAACAATAAATATATATTTTTTTGGTTAATTGGTTAAATGTATTGACTCAAACACAGTAAATAAAGTATTACTGTAAAGGGAGTTGAGGAGCTGGTATCTTCATGAGTAAGTGGGTTCAAGCAGACTTATAATATGACAAGACTCTATACATTACAAACATACATTAAACTACAGTCAAACAATCTTGAAGCCTTAATGCCTATAATGTGTGGGTGACCTGATTCATGTTTCCCCTGATGAACTCTTGAGCTCGACCCAAATTTCTAGGAATGTTGATGTGTGACTTGGAGGAAGAAAAAAAAACACCCAAACTGCTTCTTTTTATTACATTATGCCTGTGGGTTTGCATGAAAGAGGGGATTTGTTTCTACATAAGGCCCTACAGTGGAAGTGTGCAGAGGTGCGCAGTGGGGTGCTGCATGTGCATGTCACTTTATGTATAAAATAGGCTTTGTGTGTTCATTTAGCATGCTGCTAATCTTTAGGAGTCCCCTCACTCAGAAAAGTCCCCTGCAAAGAACCATGCTGCCTTCATAACCCTGTATACAAAAAGGTATGTTTGTATATGGTTCATAGTGTTTATTTTAGAGGGGACTGGCTTCAGTATTCTAAAATGTTCCCAAGACCCCAAAAGTGAGTCATAGCCTGAACCAGGGCTCTACTAGGGGCAAATTAGGATCTAAAACAGTGTCAAATCTGTTCTAAACAAAGTCTAAAACAGGACTAAACCAGGACTAAAGCAGGTCTAAACTAGGGTCAATCTAGGTGGAAATTTCATCAAAACTAGATATAAAATAAAAGACGACTAAATTATGACTAAATCAGGACTGAACAAAGGTAACAAGAAGTCTACACTAGCACTGAAGACTAAATAAGGACTAAACAAAGACTAAATTAAAATACAGAGTACAAACTGACTTCTGCACATGTTAGGGCCAGGCCACCCCTTGGTCTAAAATCCTTGACATCTCTCAAAACATCCTATAGAAGACGACAGTGCCTGTTAGGGGTTTCAACAGCACACACACATAGACGGGACCCTCATTACAGCTTGTTATGGTTAAACACCATTAGAGGGAGAGGATGTTGGAAACAGTGAGCATCTGGTGTGAATAAAAGTGATCCAAATGACGATGAATCAGTTCCAGTAAGAGTCGCAGGGCCAAAAAGGAAACACCAGGATTGAGTTCACTTGTTCACACTCACTTTTCACAAGACTATTTCTACAGGAACTATACTTTTTTTTCTCTCCCAGTCTGTCTCTCTCCCTGTTGCTGGGCTCTTGACCGCCCCTCTCCTCCTGTTCAGGTGGTTTTTGGTTTCCCATCAATCACCACTCTACATATTACTGCAGTAACCAGTGCCATGTGTCCCCCTCTGTGCAGCATTTAGCTGCAGTCAGACAAAGTTACAGCTAAAGTGTTACTCTAAGCAAAAATTAAAGGAGGCATGATGAACATTTTACATATTATTATGTTATTATAATATCACTTTAAAATCACATAATATAAGTTATATTAGGGATGATGGTGTAAGAGTATACTCAGTTTAAGTGGTTGTGACCATGTGCAACACATCACAAGTGCACTTATTATCAATTATGAACTATGACATAATTATGTGTCATCATCATTGTTTCAAGTGTTGGACACTTTTGTCTCTGACGATAATAAGTATCGGGATGAATAAACATCAGTTGTTTTGCTTTAAACACTCATGTAACATGGATGTGCTCATCTTTCCTACAAACACATGTATTGATGGCATTGAGTGAACAACAGCATATTACAGTGTGCTTTTGTGAATAGTGTTGAACAATAGGTGCTATCTCAGCCTGCCTCTGAGCGGACTATTGTGTGTCAGTTGGTGTCTGTCTGACACACGGCTCTTACTCAGAGTCAGCTCCTGCCTGTCTCTCACATGATACTGTTTACTGCTCTTTTAATCAAACTTCTCACAAAGCCTCGACACCGTCCACTTTCCCATTCATCTCAAATCCAAAAGACATGAGCTTTATCACACTTCCTGAAAAAGGACATAATCAAAGGCTCCTAATCTGAAGACCCGGAAACATGGGAATAACAAGCCTTACCTCCCGTCGTGGGTACTAATCTTTACCAGAACCTCCAGCCAAGCATAACCAATAGAACTGTGAGTAATATCAAATAGATGATGACAAAGGTCACAGTTAAACCACCACTAATGGAAACAGGCTCTGACATGGTATCAGAGATGTTATCTGCTAAATGATACCAAGAACCAAAATAACTATACAATGCTCCATAATTACATTTTTGAATGGCATAGAATGATATTAATCTAACTTCCAAACATCTAACTTGTCAAACCATTGCCTAAAATCTAAACCTCTATCTTAAAAAGCATCCTGAGAGTTTTTTACATACTGTGTTAAACAAAAAAAATAATCATATTTATTTTCAACTAAAAGGATCTAAAAACATGCAGTAAACCCATGACCTTCAGACCCAGCAGCAGTAATTAAGATGTATTAATCAAAAACTAATCTAATAAAACCCAAATCTGAAATCAGCTGAGTCGGCCTGCAGCTCTGTTCGCTGTTTGTATAATTGAACGGATTAACAACAAACAATAGACACCCCTGTCACTAATAACACAATAGGGGTCTAAAAAACAACAAAATTACAACAAAATCACTCTAAACCAATTCCATTTCAGTGCTACTTTTTCTGTCAGAAAAAAAAGATAGATTTCACTTAAAAGTACTAAAAATCAGTTTGTGTTGCAGGCAGTAGATTTGTGACTGTTTGTTAAGTGCAATACATCTAAATCAGTGTCGTGTAGTGACTTGTAAATTTCAGGAAAAATACGAATGCTTGTTTAATTTTACGATAGCGTCTCCATAATGAACTAAACCTGTTCGGTGTGAGTGATAGGTGGATCACAGTTGATGGATACGGCAGTAAAAGTTTGTTTGAAGCAAAGTTGAAACATGAGACATCCACGATAATGGCTGTCATATATCAACAATCCTGTGTGCTTCAGAGGGACCGGTGAGTCTTTGAAATTTAAAAGATTTGACCCTTTTGCAGAAGAGGCCATGGTATTTCTGCAGCCAGTGGGATAAAATGTGTATGTATGCATGGCCATATGGAAGTATTTTAAAGTGGGTGTCTATACAAATCTTTTAGGGGTGTGTGTGTGTGTGTGTGTGTGTGTATGTGTGTGTGTGCGGAGGGGCATGTTCATAGGGAAAGGTTGGGTCTTAATATAGCTTGCTTCCTCCTGCCTCTCTGTTAGCACTTCATAAACAAGCAGGTCAAGAAAACACCTAACACCAACATGACACTTGGGATTTCAGAACAAATAAAAAAAAATCTGAGACTGGTAAAACTAAACTACAATCTTTACTAATGGTTTAAGGTAAGATATACAGTTGAGATCCAAATTATTAGCCCCCCTATGAAATGTTAGTTTTTTTTTTCAAAAAAATTCCCAAGTTCTGTTAAACAGACACAGCTTTACAAAACATTAAAGTTTTATGTATCGGCCTACACAGTTGGCTAGTGGTAACCTGTTGTTCTAATAGGATAACTTCTAATATTTAGGTTTAAAGATAGCCAGAGAAAGAAAAGCCCAATTTAAATGTCAAAATTTAGGGTGGCAAAATAAAGCAATAAAGCAAACTTTTATGTATGAATGAATAAAGTTATTATGTAGATTTCTTACGTTTCGAGAAATACCCTACTCATATATCACTATATGAATTGGTATCAGCCAAACTGGTCATTGGAATTTCGGCATTAGTATTAGCCAACAAATGTCATATTTGTGCATCCATAAAATCTTGAAAAATGATCATATTAATTTGATTTTTGTTTTAGATTACGGCTAAAACAAAATGGCCGTAACAACAAATATGGCTTTGTTGCTTTGTTTTAACAGACTTACTGCTGTCAGAACCAGCTGAATTTGTGTTTCCAGCTAAATCCTGCCTTATGTGTATGCAATGAACCAAAGGAAATGGGGACCATAGGCACTATCACTTTAAAGACTAATAAATGCCAGCAGATTCTCAGAGCTGTCCTTTTTAACAGGTTTATGAATGTATGTTTGTGTGTGTCTCCCAGGAACCCAGAGGAGAAAATGACACCTTAGACGACACCACAGTTTTATGTGATGAGCTAAAATAGGTCTAGACGAGTTCAAAAAAAGGGGAGGACGAGGGCTGTCCCAGATGAAGCATTACATAATCGTTACAGACCATCTCTTTACACTCCATTAAATCTGGACCATTGCACTATTAGCGCCTAGACTTTAGCACGGCTCAAGTTTCAGTTTAAAGCATCATCCAATCACATCATCACAGCACTTTGTATCCTCCATTGACTCAAACAACCATGCAGCAAACAAGGTACAATTTACTCCAATCATTTCTGCTATCTTGATTCTAAGAACAGTTTAGTCTTTTTAGCGCATATTGCTTTTTCCTTTGCATTAACAAGAGTACACTAACAGGAAATTTGATGAGACAGGGAAAGGGTGTGACATACAACCAGGGCCCCTGTTCAAAACAAACGGTTTATGGTATGCCCAATATACCATGTAGCTGTAAGTGCAGATCTCGTATGAGCTAGCTTTATACATGCAGCAGCTAGCCCATCCAAGATAAAGAAGTTAGTGAGCTATTATGAGCAGGTATAACTATGTAAACCTTCAGTGAGTTTATCAAATCATCTAGTTCCTGGTTATAGACATCCACTCAGTCACGTCAACGCGTCAATGTTTTGTGTACAGCTGCGACATTCTGCAGACCTTGATGAAAAAGTGTTGCCTTTCTATTACCTCAAGTCCCCTGATCATTCATATGTTTGTAAGTATGTGAAATAGGGGTGGGCGATAGAAGATAGAAGAAGAATATTACGATTTTTTTTACACCAAGCTCACAATTTTGATTTTATCGCAGTTTTTGTTGACTTTGAATTTTCTGCCATACACAGAAGACTACTGCTACATAAAACCATTTTTATTACAAATTCATTGAACTTTTTTCATTCCAATCCAATGATGATCATAACATTTATTAACTTATTTTCCTTTTTCTTTTAATTAATATGGACATTAAAAATGAGTGAAGAGCAGAGCTGATGCTTGGTTTGAATTGCATACAGATTTGTGTCCATGCTTCAAAGTCACAGCAATTTAACCCATAAGCAGATAAAGATCTACCTAATAACAATATGGAGTGGCACTCTTGTGGTTTTCCTGTGATCTATACTTTCTCCAAAAGCCTTCAAAGATGTCAACAGATTAAGACCAACCCCACAGGCATAGACCTCATACACACACAACCCAACATAAACTTTACACAAACCCATAAGCCTATGTGCATAAATAAACACACCGCTCTCCACAATTCCCCTCAACGCAGTAAACACTCAAAGTGGATTAGAGGATGGCAAGCGAACAGTGAGGTCTTCGCTCATTTTTCTTTCCAATTTTCTTTATACTGTCTCTCGCTGGCCTATTTCTTAGTCTAAGGGGTAACTAAACTAAGAAAATAATGGTCATATTGTTAACTTTTTATATTTGGTGTGGATAAAGGACAGTGACTGAATCCAAAGTAGGACCCAGAACATTTACCACTAAACTAGAATTCCTTTTTATATGTTTAAAAAAATGGTACAAATGCATAAACTATCAACAGCTATTTGAAAGGTGTCTTCCTTTTTTTTTTTTTTTTTTTTTTACAATGAGGTCTTTTAGGTCTGAATTTACGTGAACATACTTAGATGTTTAATTCTGATTTTAATTATGCCCGGCTGTTGGTTGACCTACATTAGCTTGTTGGCTGGTTAGATGAGACGCAGAAGAACTGATTTTCGGCTTTGACAGAGTAACCGGAGAAGTTAAACAGATACAGGCGACCGATAGAACCGCTAGACACAGACAGCAACTGGCCAGGCTCCAGACCAGAGGCTGTGTGTGTTGGTCTGCGTGTCCTCCCCGTGCATGTCTACTGAATGCTGTGTGGATGTAGTCTTTTGTTACATGCAGGTTTTGGGGTTAATTTGTTCCAGATGAGAGTCCATTACTGCTGCTGCCAAGACGCACGCTGCAACAAGACATTAGCCTAGTTTCCCTGGTTGTATTCTATGACTGCTGTTAGAAATGTAGGCTAATATCTGTAATATCGGTTTTGTTACACTCTATTTTTTTTTCCACGGTCCCCATTCTTTCTTATTATAATAGCAACCCAACGTTTTTAGTTTGGTTCAGCACTATAAGGCCATTTTTTGGAGTAAATTAGGTGTTTTTGGTGTCTTATAATTTAGTTTGCTTCTTATTTAATTTAATGTTTACATAATTAATTTAAATGCCTGAGAACTAGACGATCCTTGTCTGGGCACAAAATGTCCTTTAAACTATTAAAGTGAACGTCAATTAAAAAATAAGTCATCATTTACTTTACAAGCTAATGTAGGTCTGCCATCTCTTTAAGTGAATCAGACTTTACAAAGGTAATGTAATTTGGTGATTGTTCCCTACATGTAGATAATAAGACATTTTAAATTTCTATTCTAACTATATTAAAATATTGAAGTCAGCATCTTAAGTACGAGAGTGTTCACTTTGCATTCAACAGGCATTTCAATCAATGTACAGCCAAGAAACTGAATATTCAATAAAAAAAAATGATTGTAAAAATAATTGTTGCCAAATGTAAACACTAAAACCCTCACTGAAACAAGATGAAAAACACAGTTGAAAGGTGAGAATAGAAAGTATAGAGGATGTAAGGTTGCAGGAAGAGGACGTAAACATATAATCCTCTGAGGACCTTCCTGAACGACACACAATGCAAAACACACTATGTATACAACCATCACCAAAAACACACAAGTACAACACAAGCCATATGCATACGGACCCACTGGTGGCATTCAGGCTCTTTCTAGGGTTACCAAGTTACATTTAGACTTGGTTTAGTTCAGGTGTAGTCCTGGTTTAAGTGTGTTTTAGACGTTGTTTAGACTTATGTTTAGACTGTATTTTTGCCCTGGTTTAGATCTCCTACTACTCCTGGTTTTGTCTTTACTTAGTCCTGGTTCATAGCTGAATTAGTTTAGTCCTGGTCTTGATTTAGGGTTCTTTCAATTTAATAAAGTGGTATTTGGGAAGCCAAAAATTGAGTTTGAAAACCAGTGTGTTGTGCCTTCATTACCCTGTGTATAATATTGTTTAATTCATATACAAATTTTGAATTACTTTTATTTATTTAATTTTTTTTAAGGTGGTGTACATAATGGGGAGAAGGCAGGGTCTGGATTCGATGACATAATAACTGTTAGAACATCAGGCTCACACACACGCACACACCAACACACACACAGTATAGGGTTACTGTGGAGGTGCCTGTCTGTCTCAGCAATGTCTTAGACAGAGAGACCGAGAAGTCAATGTCACAAGGACAGCGGCAGCCCCATTGCTTACATCAACACTGGCTTTGTGACACTAATTTAATGCTCCAACAACATACTGTGGGCAGCAAGCGTTATTTTAGAGAGAGCAAAAGAAAGACTATATGAGAGGGGAGAGCAGCAGGGGATGGGGAGGAGAAGCACAGCGAAATATGAGCGATGTTAGAAGATGGACAGTGAAAACAAAAGAGATGGCATGACAGAAAGGATTTTACTTGACCACTATATACTGCTGTAACCACAAAAAGGCAATCAGACAATCCCATGTAGCTAGGGTGACCAGATTTCTAGATGCAAAAACCAGGACACATATTTGTTTCTGTATCTGAACTTACTAAGCAATAAAAAAGCTTCCAAAATCCTTACAATCTTCTCTCATACATTTTAAAGTTTACAGGCCTGAACATATTGGCAAATATATAAACAATGACATGGTAAAGCAAGTTAATTTGTAGCGGCTGGGATACAAATTGAGAGCAGTAGATGTTCATATGTGAACTTTATTAGGTACATGGTCTACCTTATAAAGTCACCAGTAAGTGTGAGTACAGGGCAGAGGAGGAGGTGGAGGAAAGGTTGGGGTGAAGACAGTACACTTAATGAGCTGTCATTTGAAACTAAAGAGCAAATGTAGAACTTTATAATGGATTTAATACTTATTTTAATGATGAGAAACTGCAGCACACTTTACTAGGCACACAAAGGTAGCTGTTCCCCATTGAAACCTTATGTAACAGAAAGTTAAAAAGGTTTATTCAGGAGGTGACAGACTAAATTGGTCGCCCCTACCTCTGACATTGTTAAAAAATAATAAAGACGCAAATTTAGCTTTTAATTGGTTTCCCTTCTTACATAATTGCAGAGCTTTTCATCTTTTATAGGCACAAGTACAAATCTGAATACAAACTTTACTGGTTGATTTTTATTGAGGGGTGCAAAACTCACAAAACAACTATGTTTGCTATTTCAGCTGCATGGGCTTCGGTGTGTAATAGTTGGCAGACTATTTTAAAAGCAAAGAGTTCGGATAATTACAATAATGTACAGCTCCGTCGCCTCTGACAGGACTGAATGCAATTAATCACAGAGTACATGTGGCTACAATTACCTTCGCAACGCTTGTATAATAGAACTGTACCATCATACTTTAGACAGCAACTTAGAGATGTAATCAGGTTGAGAGATTTCAGATATCAGTTTTAACCACAAAACTGGAGACCAGTTTTACCTTTTTTTTTTTACCTTTTACTATAAATCAATATTTAAAAATGGGGGATTTGACAGGGACAGGGATGGGAAATGCAGGTTAAGTGTCTTGCCCAGGGACACAACGATAATAGCTCGGGCAAGAATTCGAACCAGCAACCCTCAGGTTGCAGGACGAAAGCTTACCCACTGCATCACTGTCCCCCCAAAGCACTATTGCTTTGAGCTAATTGACTTACAAACTTTATTTCATTATTGACAGGTATTACATTATCAGTTTCAACAGACCACAAAAGAAAAAATGAGAAAAGTTAAAAGTTTTGGTGCAACATTTTGTGTTTGATTTTACTGTCACTTATTCTTTCTGAACCTCAAATAGATAAATGACAGATAGCGCCTGGCAGCACCTTGTCCTATACCTATATCCATAATTGCAGTCTAAATCCCCAATACAAAGAAGAATAGGATGACACACGTTTTTATTCAGTACAACAACACTGATATGTTGCCAGTTTTTCTTTTCTTCCCAAAGGTGGAGCAGTTAACGCCTGAAGGGGCTAAACGTCACCGGTTCAAATTCCTGGTACATGACACGCATCTGTGACAGAATGATGCTGCCTTTGAGCAACTGTTGCACCAAAGAAGACCCGGAATAACAAGCAGTGTGCGCATGATCTCAACACTTAGCTCTGAGTTCAAATAAGATGTTATATAACTAATGCACTGAGATGTAAAAATGAAAGACGTGAATGTATTCAGGAAAGAGGGATAATTGCCGTAGATAATGTCATGCTGCACTTATGACGATGAGGAATTTCTCTTTCACATAAAAATGTACAAGGAGTTCAAAATGTACAGAATATACAGTACTTTCACTGGCCAGTTTATTAGGTAGAGCCTGTACTACCTGATTAAATGGCATATATTGACTAATGTTACAGCCCAATATATTCAGAGGAGGTCATGTGCAGATCTTAGCTGAAAAAATTAGATTTCAGTTAGGGCAGTGTTTCTTATCACTTCTTGAGGCATCAACATGGCCACAAAATTACCACTAACAGGACACCAAGAAAGTTTCTGAAAAACTCAACCCAACAACCACGTTCAAAATTATACTGCTTTCCCCTTTCTAATGCTGGCAGGCTAGTCTTGAATATGACTTAATAAATTGAATTGTTTTAGTAGAAAGTCTATACCTTATGAAGTGGCCAGTTAGTGTAAGCCCACAATACACATACTTAGTTATAGATGCACTGTAAAAGGTGAAATAACTTGGTAAATGTGAGCAGAAAGTGCCTCCTCTTCTTCTGGTTGAAATAACACACAAAGCCAGTGTGCACACAAACAGTCATTACATCAGACTGCTGGAGGTTTACAAGCGGTCAGAAAAACAAAGTGTCAGGAGTTAGAAGAAAAAGGTAAAGTTAAAAAGTCCTGGATCCAGGGTCAGAGCAAACATCCACATTCCCATATAAAGTGAAACCTACACTCACAGCAGAGCTAAAACAAGGGAGTTTGTATTAAAGGGTTTGATCTGGTCAACTCTGGGGCAAATAAGAGAAACAGAGGGGTATTCGGTGCCATGACTTCAAAAGGCTTCACCCTCCTGTCAGTTAAAGGTGCTTTGCCAATGCACACGGCCACAATTAAGTTTACACCAAAGCTTTATGACACAAAACTCACAACTTTCTTTCAAACTGATTTACCAGAGAACTGGGAAAGTATTGCAACATAACAGGACTTATAAAGCACTTGTTTATCAATGGCACTGCAGATCAAAGTGAACCAGGCTGATCCTCATCTTATGACATGATTGATAACAGGGCTTTACAAATCATCAATTAATTATTATTGAATAACTATCCCTGCATCACAACAATGCTTCGTAAAAACAAAATATATTACAACTATTCTGTGAAGGTTCATTCTTTTATCCAGGTAGTCAATCAAAGTTGAAGAAGGCTTAAATCAGTCATCTGTCATCTCAAAACCCAAGTCCAGATGACTGATTTAAACCTTCTTCAACTTTGATATTACAACTATGTTAAATTAAAATTATTTGGACTTTGCCTGGCTAAAACCTTAACTTTTTTAAGGTAATCTAACTACAGTATTAACATAGTCACTTTGAGCACTGCACATTGCATGTCTAATTTGGAGCAGACGTGAATTACAGCTTTTCTAATACGGAAACCAACAGTTGCGCATTAGGGTACTGCATTCATTTAGCTAAACAATAGTGCTTTTGAAGAATCAAAGCTCTAAAACTAAGCCATTAACTTGGCACCTTTTTTAATTTCCTCAGAAAATACCTCTCACGTGTAGTCTTCACGTTTCCGTGTACAAGGTGCTAACACAAACAACAAATATGCAGCTGATAAACTCCATAAATCTGTCACAATGAACCTGTTCCCCAGCTGCATTCTGCACTGACATAATTCACTCACAGGTGCTGCACTAACTGTCATTACAGTGATTTATGCCAATGACTTCAGCATAAGATACACTTTCAACTTTTTACAACAGGCTCTGATCTAAGGCGAGAGACATGCACTCATTGCTATAGAAGGAAACCTAAAACACTATGTACCTAAGCTTCTGTATTATATAAATGATGAATAGACAGAGTAACAAGAAGAGATGGACAAAAAATACAGGGGCGAGATCTAATAAAATGCATACATTTTACATTTTACATTTTACAAATGCATACATTTTACATTAGGGCTGTGTAGTATTAGAATAACAAGCAATATGCTTGAACCATAAATATCACATTATCAATAAGAAAGGCAACATTTGGATGGAAACTTCTCTCTTTTTCGTGTGTGCTCTGTTAAAAGACATATCAAAGCACAGAAAAACAATACAATTTTTAAAATAATAAAAAAAAAGACCAATCGAGTCAGATACTACTCCAACCATGCTCTGAAATAAACCCTGCTGCTACTGCCTGGGACTGATATGAAAGCTGTGACAGACTGACATGTGCTCTCCCTCACATCCCGCTCCGTCAGCACAGGACATCAGATATGATTCATGGTTCGGACAGGACCTTTTGTGCCTCTTTCTGTCTCCTCCTTGTTTTCTGGTTCATTCTGTGCCAGTCCATCATCATTCACTGAGCTACCCCCAGCAGTGAGTCTGATTGGCAGAGGCTGACCTATACGACCTCTCTGGCCTCAAAGGGACCCCCAAAGATGTTTAAAGGTGTCTTTGTATCCATTCAAAACACTTAATTATTGTGTATTAAGACAATTTAATTTATCATTATGTTATAGTTAGTTTATCATTATGTTATAGTTAGTTAGCCAACTAGCTAAACAATGGTACATTAGAATTGTGGCTAGTAACATAGAGTTTCTCTAGTTACTTTGCCCAGTTGAATTTTACACATCATTTAGTTAATGTCTTGTACTTTTTAGATATGACAAATGTCCAACCATATTTGCAACTGAGAAGTTCAAAAGCACTTTTAACAATGTCCTAATTAAAACAACCGTGACAATCCAAAATATAATTTAAAATCAAATTATATCAGATTTCCTTCAGAATACTTCACATAAACACAAGTAGTTGTGTTTAGTAAAAATATAAACTGGCTAGTAACTTTTGAAGAATACTAGCCACTGTGGTTGGTGAGCAGAAAAACTAACATTAAGTCCTGGTTATAGTGGTTATAATTCAAAAAGGAAACACTTGTATTCAATTTTAATATTTGAATACGATTTTTATTTTATTGCTGTATATGGAGTTGTGACACCTTCTGTCCTAATGTTACCGTCCTCATCTACAAATAAAGAATGGCTTGTTCTGGATACCCTCCCATAAGTGATAAAGATTTATTTAAAGCAACAGTACGTAATATGATTTAACATGGTTTCATGATTTACACAAGAGCTACAGCTGCACACACTCTTGCAGACCCACAGCCAACTTTCATGTCTCAATATGTATTCTTAGGGTACAGTCAGAGATGTGCAGATGTAAAAGATGGATATTAGCCTCATCACTCACATATAGATCAATTGTACTGAGTTTTAGAAGCTTTTATAACTGCTATTTTTTCACTGTCAAATGACATTTTAAAAGCAAGAACAAAGCACTGACAACAACCACAAACACAACTTTGTAGTGGGAGCAGATAAACCAAATCTCTTGAACAAAGGCAGATAATGATTCAGGCTGTTCTTATTTTATTTTATTTTACAGATAACATTGCTTGTGACAATGACTATGGATGATAAACATAAGTTATTGAACTATTTCTGGAGTATTTTTTATGAACTAGGCTTACTTTGACATTTCACCACTTTCATATCAACCATTGACAGAGCCATGTAGCCTTACTGAATGGATTGTTTATCACTGACTCCATTCAGCCAGCACTCAAATGGCCTAAACGTGTAAAAGTAACACACAAATGAATCAGAGGTTTGATGTGGGAGGCAAAATAAAAAAGGCTAAGCTGAAATTATGAATCATGCACTACTGTTGCAGCAGCTTATACCTCCTGCCCACGAGACAGCTATTTTTAGACCGTAGAAGAAGAGAGTGAGTTGGACAGAGCAAGAGACAGCAGTGAGGAAGACTTTTGAAAGAAGCACAGAGTATATGGCTTGGAAAGATAGAGAGACTTAAAAAGGACAAGAAGATTTGAGGGAGGAGTGATTGTGCAGCAGACTGAGAAAATACCAGGGTCAAACTGTGGCCGTCTGAATCATAAAGGAGTGACAGAGCAAAAGTAGAAGAGAGGTGGGGCAACATGGCAGCAAAGAGATGGAGGGCTGTCAATACAAAATATCACTTCTATGATCTGGACAAGCTTCACTGTCTCAGATGGTAGATGCAATGTTTTAGAGCTAAAAGTAAAGTAAAATAGGGAGGTCCTTGGTTTGGCTCAGTCAGTAGAGCATGTGGCCCATATTCAGAGCCTATAATGCTCACCCCGGCGTTGTGAGTTCGAATCTCACAACAGTATGATAAATATCACTCCCCACTTTTCTCCGTGATTTCCCGTCAACCTACTATCCTATCAAATAAAGTTTAAAAATGTCCCAAAAATATTTTAAATGCAGTGCTTTTATGTAATAGTGAAGTATGCATGGAAAACACTAATCCAGCCACAGCAGACTACAAACAGTGTTCTATTTGTGCTAGTCCCAAGCGCAAATAAATGGAGACTGTTCTGTCAGAAAAAACATTGAAACTATGCCAAATAAATCTGTAATTCACTGCACTCTACTAAGCAGAAGATTTGCTGTGGTCACTGACACATATCTTTTAACTGTATGCAAAAACTGACATACATTCCAATATCACGCATCATCTTTATCACAGTATTCAAGATGGTTATTATGTAATTTCGCACGCTGTCCTGAAACTATGCAGCTCTACATGCCATTGCAACTTATCCTTGAGTTTAGATAAATACATGCACAGTCCTTCAGGCAAAAACTGAATATTCTCAACTCAGTGGCAAAATACTCAACAAAAATTCACTTTAAAACATGCATTATGCGCCAGCTCATTATATGCTGACCTAAGTAATGGTTCAAGATCTGGGAAAGGGTATCCGGGTATTCTACACTAGTCTTGCCCTAAAAAAATTGATCATGGGTGCAGCTAACCATGCCAAATCTTTTAAACAAAGGCAGTGGTGTGTAAATCTTCTCATCACAATCATTAAATAAACTTAATTTTTTTTTTCTTTTGCAGATAAGCTGATTGTGAGGCCACATAAGGATGACACTGTAAGTAAATAGGATATACCTTATAGGTCAAAGGGAAGTGTGTAAAAATAGTAGAGAGGCAAGATCATATCAACTGTAGGTGCATGCAGTCTGTCCTTAAAGATAGCACCCCACATTAAAGACATGTTTGTGTGGTAATAAAAACTCAGAAATATCTGGTCTTATATTTACAGTGTCTAGTTTGGGTGCCAGCCGATCTGTTGGTGAAAACCTCTACGTGCTCATGCTTGAACACACCTACAAACACTCTGTTGACTATTGCTCAATGTTTACAAACCCCAAGTTCTCATGAAAAATAAACTTGTTTTTGTGCAAAATTCCACTAAACATATTTATGGCATGAGATCGGCAGTAGATGTTAAATGTGATGTAAGTTATTTTTATTAAGTAGCTTCATGTAGGTGGCAGAGATTCTGTTTCCCTCCTATTTACAATCTCACTATTTAGATACAATATAATTTGGGTATTTTCACTTTTTCCAAATTGATCACAACCCAATAATACTTCAGTTTGTAGGACTGCAAAAACTGAAAACTAGTAAAATATGGTATTAATCCACTACATAACCCCACAATTTAGAAATCAAAAATACTAGTTCAGTTCAAAGCAGTGCCTCCATTGTTAGGGTCCATCCTCTTGTACTGCTGCCAGCTAATCTTTATGGCCTTTTCTCTCTGCCACGAGCTACTGAGCTGCAACCGAGCTAATGTTTGGGCTAATTAAGGACATTCCACTGGAGAGTACAGTCAAAGCAGATTTGCTGTTTCAACAAAAATAAGGCCTTTTAACCAGTCTACAAATCAAATCCGGAAAATGTGCTCAAAGATACTGGAAATGCCACAAGTCTTTTGAGGTAACAATGCCTCGAAACGATGCTGTGTTGTGATGCTGTCTCTATAAATGTATGAACATGTGTGAAGCAGCTCTGAGCACTACTGTAGCCGGGGACAAATTTCCTCTCAAGGAAATTAAAGTTTAACTTATTTCATCCTCTGAACCTAAACGTTTTCGTTTACTTACAAAAAGTATTAGTCTCTGACATGAATGAAAAGGACATATAGGCTACTGTATTTTATAGAGAGCCAGAGCACCCAAAGCAACATAAATCTGCTTCATTTGGTGTGAAAATGAGAACAAATGTTAAGTAATGATAACTGCAGTCACCACAGTAAGCGGATGTGTTATAGACTGTGGTTAGTGCCACCTGCTTCTTCTGCAGGTCTTGCTCACACTGGCACTTTGTGGATGTGGCATGTACTTCCGTATTGTCACATTTTTACAGTAATAACTAAACTGCGTGTCAAACCTGTCAGTAATGGTTCAGGATATATAGCAGTCACAGAGGCGTGTCTTGGTTGGGGTCCAGAGATGTTGGACTCACAACCAGTTTAAAAGCAAACAGAGGCACATGGCTCTGAACGCACACACAGCCCTCACACAACAAACACACTACAAACACACACTGTGCAGCCAAGGATCACAATGTTATTCACAGAGTTTCTCAAAATGGGTGGGAAAAATAATTTTAAATAATAAAATACTTTAAACTTAAGTCAAGATGGCATTTTTATTTCTATATTTGGTATGGTTGCCTTTTAACTTTTACAGAATAGTGCTCTTGCTTAAAGTAAAACGAGTAACTTAGGGTAAAACTTAAAGCTACAGTGCTGTATACTGGTATAGTATACAGATATGATGGCGATACAGCAATAGGTCAACAACATTGAAAACCTCTTACTCAATTATTTTTAGAATTGACAGTGCTTCTGATGGCAGCGGGTTATAAATATTGAATGAAACAGAGTTTTGAAAGGACACCTATCTGACCACATGGATACTGTCCATTAGGTCAATTTACTACAGTAGGTCTCCCTCATGCTTAAGTGTCTGTAGTAAAGCTCACAGATGACTTCCTCATTTGGCCTCAGAGCCTCTGTCCTGCTGCATTTATCTTGGTCAATATTTCTCTGCTGTTGTCTCCGTGGATCTGTCTCTCTCTATGTCTGACTCTGGAGCTGTGTCTGCCCTTGGCTCCTTCCCTTCCCATTGTCCTCTAATGTCTGTCACGTTCTATTAGATTTGATTATTTTTATATAACACAGAAAACATGAAAACCATTTTGGGGAAAAACATTTATCATTAGTCTGCCTCATCCCTGCATCTATTGTTAATCCAGGAGCAGAGATTACGAAATGATTAGCTATGGCAATGGATTAAATTGTCTATTGACTTTGCTTATATAGTTTGTACATCTCTTTCTGTGAAGCCCTGTGTGTTCAATTTACTTTACCGATTGCAAAAAAAAAACTTGTTAGAGGTTTGTACTCTCAGGTTTTCTTCCAGTATGCATTTTATACTCTGCATCTCACGATTCATAATACACGGATCCACATAAAAGAACATAAATTATTCATGGTGCCCTAAAGCTGCAAGGAAATAAAGATACAGTAGAAAGACCTCATTCAACCTCTCACAATGCAGTCCGGTCAACAAGCCAAAACTCAGACAAAAACCTAAATCCCAGATCAACATTTCTCTGCGTATTAGGATCGTCTTGGCATATTTGTAACATCTGTTTTCCAGTCTCAGCCATAGTATACCTACACCATACTTAACAATCCAACGACAAAGGTGAGCATTATATCCCTCTTAAAACAATGAAGGAAACAACAGAAGACATACAGAGGAAGGACAGCAGTAACAAAACACACCTGACCTTTCACTCAACCCTTGGTCTAATTGTGTGTCGTTTTGTTCTAGGTGGGCAGTGGCGTTTGTGTATTTTTCCCAGCAAACATCCTTGAAAATTACGGATTCCTAAAGAGTGTAAGAGTGAGGAGAATAGTATAGTAGTATTAGTGCTGTCAATAGATTAAAAAAATTGATAGATAAATTAATTATGGTCTGTAATTAATTAATCTAATTAATTTATTTTTAATCTCACCTATAAATTGCTGAGAAAAGCCCTCAAATTAAGTTTTTTTTGCAATGGTTGCAAATGTAGTGTATAATATCTGAAACTTTTAATCAAAAATATCAGAAAAACGGTACAATTAAATTATATTGCTTTATTGTTGGTTTAAAGGACAAACCAGAAATATTGTAGACCTGTGTCTTATTCCTCAGCATTTAAAACAGGCTACAGTACGCGGAGGAATGGGGACGTCTCCCTCAAATTACACTGAAACACATGCACGCTTGCTCCTACACCTGTCCAGCTCCTCTGCAGATATTATCCTCTACACAGTTTAGTCAGTGAGACCATTTACTTTAGCTCCGCGGTGTTGCGTATGGGCACTGAATTCTGCCTCTGGATCGCACGGAGAGTAGAGCGGAGCCGAGGTGACACGCACACACATGCACACACACACATGCACACATATGCACGCGGAGGAGGACTGGCGAGAGCAGACACTATGAGAACAGAA
>JAVQKG010354754.1:0-10828 GCA_036025885.1 Hypseleotris bucephala | reverse complement strand
GTCTGAGGTTACATGCTATTTTTATCTAAAGGCACACAGTTGCTCATTTCTAAATACCATTTAGTTACAGGTAAAGGGGAATCATGCTTCCATGTGAAAGCAATACACTATAAAAATGTGTATTGAAACTTGTTTAGCGGTTAATCAATTTTCATAAAGTTTCACAGCTTGCAAAATTCAGAATCAACATAGGTAATGAAATTTTAGCAAGATTAGACGAGGCATCACAACCATAAAATCTATCACCTTCACTGAGCCACTATTTTTTCCATTGTATCATACACTATTCTATACATTTCCCACTATAAACTGAATTTACTGCCTTTGGTCTCTTTTTATCTAATACCCTCTCATTGTGTCCCCAAAGGCTGACAACTGCCCATTGATTGCCTTTCAGAAATGATCTCATGACTTCTCCTTCACTTTATTATTACTGCACATGGGTCTGGAGAGGTGCAATCACACAACATGGTTACCACTTAGAGAAGAGAGTAGCACCATAAAAACACCAACAACTACAACATGCAATTTTTGACCCATCATTCATTCTGTGATTGTCCTAAATAGGCTACAGCTCATTGTATTCCTGCAATGTTAAATGATGAATAAGTGCATGGATCAGTCTCCCTTATCGATCCTTTTATTTGGTATTTAATAGTCAGTACAGGTTTACACAGTGGAGACCTAATCCTGAACGCAATGCTTCCTGGAAAAGTTAATTAATCTTACATGACAGAAATACATTGTTCCATTGTGGTCGCATTTGTTTCATTTGTTCTGCATTTCACTTTATGATGCATGACAGGGGCCTTTGTTAAGCATTATTCGAGCCTCATAAGCATTAGCATTGTTCTAGCGTCTGCTTTGTTCAGTCTTTTGTGTGGTAGCTTGATTCTTGATATTCATTGCAGTACAGTATATTTTTAACCTAATTTACACCTAGCAGCATAATTACATAATGTTTAACAAAAAAGCAGTGTGCTGTGACCTTATGCTTCCTTGTCGCTCTGCTGACAGACTGGGACCCATGGGCACCAGTGTCAGCTTCAACTGTCATATGTGATAGAATGCCATCCACAAAGTCTAAGTGCTAATAAGCCCTACACAGCACACAGCGAGAGTTATATTTTAGAATCAAACTGAATTTCTACTTTGAACTTTACCATCACAGAAGTCAAATATCAAATCTGATTAATAGCCACGGGGAAAGTTCTTATGTGCTATTCACCACTCCAACCAGCCTCTGCCGATTAAAAAGAAAGACTGCCGTATTTAAAACATTTTCTTGGCAAGGATCACTCTCAATCACAAAATACAGGTTAATCAAAATTACATGAAGTGGATCACCATTAGTTTGCTACTCAATGGGACAAGCTAAGAGGGCACAAATTATTCTATTCTATACGCTTCTAGACTAGGGATGTCCGAACCATTCACTTTCATGTTCAGGAGATCAAATTTGCAATTATATTTTCATACATGTATAAATATTAATACATTTGACACATAACTCACAAGACTGTTGTGACTCAGCTCCCAAAATGTCTAAACAGATGCAGAAAAAAATCTACCTTCAGAACAAGATATTTTGATATTTTCTGCATTCCTTCCTTGTTCTCCGGCTCTGACCCTTCCTTACTTGTACAGAATCCACTCGAGCAGTAAATTGTCTTTCCAGAAATGCTTATCTTAAGATGAGTGTAGAAGTACAGGGGTGAGGCAGATAAGAAAGGAGAAATTTCAACATTCAACACTGGGTTCTTCACATTTCCGTCTTCATCTTGATTTTCTTGGAGCGCTCTTTCAATCAGACTGTTGGGCCACTCTTTACAATCTCACGCCTGCTGGTGAATGAAGAGCAAACATTAGCCCAGGTAATAACAATACAATGTAGATTAAAATGCTGTTTGATTCACTGTAGTTATCAAGAAATCCCTGACACATTGTTTTAAATGTTTCAGCATTGCCAAAGGGGGTTTGTATTCAGCACCATTGGTTTGTTTGTTGATTGGTCTGTTTGCATAATAATTGAAAAGTTAAAGGTCAGAAATTGAATAAGAAGAAGAAAATGAGTTTTTAGTACTGTAGACGTGTAACCATGATTCAGACACATCAAATTTATTTTCCGTCGCAAAAATAGACCCAAGACTGTCCAGTCACAAGAGGTCAGTAAAAAGGTAAAGTAATTTAACAAGTAACACATTCACAGATGTTCTCTACCATTGCAAGCAAGAGGAAAAGATTGTGACTGCATACATCCACCACAGATTTGTTTTGATGGATTCTTTAGAGCTTTGGAGTGTTGTCCATTAAAGCTGCAGGTTTTAGAGCTAAAATGTTTAAAACAATGCTTCTCAACCTTTCTCAAACTTTAGTTTCTTCTCTGCATCTACAGCAACATCTAATCACAGTTTTTGACCTAGTTGTCAGGTTCTTGAGTGGTGTGGCGCACACACTCGGACACACCCATGTTTTGAACTACACCCGAACCCTGAACACACCTGACCAATATGACGCCAGTTACCTCAATAGCACCAACTAGACTGAATGAAGAATGTTACTTTAGGAAAATTCATAAAACTTGGCAAAAGCATCCTTCGTAAACATCTAGACAAATCAAAAAAGTCAAATAGACCCTTTCTATATTTGTCATGGTTTGCTTGTTAACAATATATAAAAGCCCTTTGAAATCACACAATCTCAAATTAAGGTGGCCGTTGGTGCCATGGCATTTGATGCAGACGCATGGAGCATTTTGCTGACATACAATCTCTGTCGTGTACAACAGCGTGCGCCCAGTCAATTTTAAGCATTGGTATTTTACTTTTTTGGCAAACATTCAGACTACAACTTTAATGAGTAGAGCAATTCCCCCTGAATTAAAAGGTTTAACTATATTGTGAGATGTTGGATGACATTTGAGTCCAATTGAGTTATTCATGTTACTATGTATCCACTAAATTCAGGACTTGGACAACATGATAAATTCTACCTGTTCCAAATGGACATTGCATCACATGAAATAAAACCCCCTTCAGGCATTTCCGATACAGAATGAAATAAATGAAGGACAAGCCAGAAACATGTATCCGCTGGCGACGACATGAAAGGCCATCATAAAAGCAGGAAGTAATGTAGAAAGACCTGCAGTTTAATAGAGCAGTCATTTACATGTATGCTGCACAACCAGGAAGACATTACATTCAGCACCTGATCACTGTGCCTTCACCAACCACTGCTGCATAATGAAATGTGCAGCAGTGGTTGGTGGTTCAAATGTAATTTGAAATGTACTAACAACATCAAATATAAAAGACTGTTCTCGTAAAGATGATTTTACGGGATTTTGTAGGTAGATGGATACACTCAAGCACTATTTTTACTGAGTAATTTGGTGCTTAATGCCTATTATGTCGGCACAGTGGAGTTGACATTTGACCCTCCGATAAACAGCAAGCTATTTCAGTGAGAATTCCCGCACCGAGACCGTTAGTAACATGTTCAAATCTCTAGGAAGTTGATGGAGACTTTTGATTTAACACGTTATAATCATAACAATTTGATTGACTACAATACGGGTAAAAAGGTCACTTTGTCAAGCATTAGTGGGAGTTCCCTGTTTATGCAACACAAATATGACCAATTTTTCTCTGAGGTGGAAAAGGCGAGCTATTCTTTAATGGGGTGATTGAATGTTATGGCTCTGTGTAAATCGCTGACCACTTTCTTGTGATGTAATTATGTTATTATACAGATATAATCTGTATAGGCCATCGCTGGTATAATTAGCCAGCATAGATCAGCTTGTGCATTCGTAGCTGAGCGTCTTGTGTTCATATGATGTGAGTGGACTGTCTAATTACAGTGCTAGTGAGTCAAAGCCTTTAGTGTCTCTTGCTCAAGAGTGTAAATTATCATAATCATGTTTTTCTGAGTAGTCTGACTTATTTCTTTCTAAAGCCTGCCCTGCCTCTTCATTTCTATTGGTGTTTTTGCTCTGAGGTGATTACAGTCCACACACAAGACCTCGCATGGTGAAATGGAGCACATCAAATATTTATCTGGGCGCTCGGAGAGGTTATACCAACCTGAAATTTTAATGTCTCTTTCCCGTTAAAACCTGCGGCACATATTGAATGTACGCCTGTAGACACATTCTCAGGACAGAAGTGAAAGGTGAAAGGTGCATTATGAATGCTTCCAATCTTCCACAGATACATTCAGTGAGAGCTGACAGCTCTCATAATGAGTAATCTTCAGCAGACTGCAGCTCCTCTGCATCCAGGCTCCATTAATGCTAATACAACATCCTCTAATCAGGCACGTCCTAAAGGCACAGCTAATGGCTGGTTTATTCTATACATTTTAACTACAGCTTATTTGTAAAAGTCTGTCACACTCACACATGTTTCACACCTAAAACAGTGTTTCAAAACACCACGATAGGACCAAAGTGGACCAAAATGTCATGTAATATATTTTTAAAGTTCAATTTATTGAAAGCATAAATATCTACACTGGTAATTACTTGGAATAGTGTAAGATGTGACAGTGAGTCTCACAGTCACAATGGTAGTGGACCCCAGTCTTCTGTTGCAGGGGTAAAGGCTTTATCCACTCAGTGACACAGCCACAAAGCTTTCAGATTACAAAAGATAAACAAAAATTCACTTCATTACCCAGTCTTTCTGCTCTGTGTTACTATATTTGGCTCTATCTGGCAAGGGGTAACTTTGGGTCATCTTGCCACTGGTTTACTGCCAAACAAACAAGTGCTGTTGCAACATAACCTACATTATGGATTTTAAAATGTGCCGAAATAAAGTGATTGAGTATAAAACCAGAGCAGCTGAGAAGCTCTGCATAAAATCATGGCACATCTGACTTTGTGAGTGCTTCTAATCAGACTTTAACACATTACTTATCCTGTGTTTTGGGATGAGTTGGTCCCAGGCATTATTGTGAGCACGAGTACACACCCGCATGCAGCATTCCTAGCATATAATTGACGTAGGAGCTTAATTAATCATCTTATCTATCATGTATTCAACTGGGACAGTGCACAAAGCACCAGGTTGAAGCCAGCTATTTTATATATTCATGTGCACTTTCCCTCAACAATTATAACAATAAAGAGTTTGTCATTCATTTCAGCCGCTAAAACTTGGACAGATGCCAATAAGAAAATAAGCCTTGTAGACAGCTAAGCAGTCTGTGTTCTCAGTGCTGTGGCCCAAGTCTACTTGTATCACATTGTTAAACAATTGCACCTTAAGTATCCAGATACTGTAGCACTGGCTCCATGTAGCAGTTGTGAAAAAGTGTGCTTAATTTACAGCTTCTGTGAAACTGGTTTTGTTGTTGCTGGTATATTGGCTGGTGTGTTTCCCTGTTACCAACACAACTGGAAATGCCATATAATCTGCAGTTTTACAGAGAAATAAGCATTTGTAAGAAAACTAGCAAGAACGATGATTTTCTTTTTCAGTATACAAGTATGTTTCAATTAGATTTAAGCTTTCTATTTTCTGCTCCATTCCTGTGAAGTACTCACTGCTTTTAGAAATCAGGTTTAGTGTGAGGACAGAGGCGGCCAGAGGACTCTGATGTCTGTGGTTACAATGTGCAGAAGGTCAGCTGGTTCTATGATGAGTTCTGAAAGAAGCATGACATGCATGGCAGTGGCTAGCGGTGCAAGGCATTCTGGGTAGGTCACTTCTTCAGGCAGGGGAACAGAGGTAAAGGTTAGTCACCGTGCAACAATGGCACCATACAAACACAAACGAAGCAGACTGTTGTCACAAGAAGAAATACTTCCTGAACGTTCCTGAATGCGCTTTTTTAAATGGCTATAATAAACAAACATGAGTACATTTACTGCACTGTGAAATATCATATTACATTTTCTTCCAACCTATATCTACAGGTTGATGTTGAATGTTTTCATTCATCCAGGTGAAGTTCATTCTGGTGGTTGAAAAGGGAATCTGGACAAGGTTTGTAGTGTAGAATAGCTTTCATCTGCAAGTTCCAGCATATTTCTTCAGTTCTGATTTGACTGGTCCGTGAGCTCGAGTTTTATAGACTGACTCTTGGAGGAGTGGTTTTTAGCCCTCCCCCGAGTTCCCCTGGTAGTTCACAATTATGTTCTCAGTGCCTGTACCAGGTTATGAAAAGTTATGTCAAGTATTTTGTGCTTGCTTCTCTTTCAGAGTTGCCACAATAAATCTTTTGTACATAAATTTGGCATCGGTCTCATAAAGTATCTCTCCCACCATGGCGCAACATATAGCAACTTGACTGTGTGACATGTGGGAACACTAAGGGTAAATCAATTGAAAAAGGCTAGAAAAGATATTGTAATATATATAACTGAATACCTTTACCTGACATCTAAAACTGTTCAAAACCAAATATTGTATCTTTTGCTACACCATCCATTCTATATGCAATAAACAAGTCTGCCTATATCACATGCTATTCACCACATTTGTATTCCACAGCAGAATAAAATGACTGGAGTAACTTGAGGAGTGAAATGAAGAGCGCCCAGCCAATTTCTCAGCAGTGCACATCACCCGTCTATTATCAGCCTCAGTGACTCTGGGGGGATTTGGATCCTACTTTGGGCTCTGTGGTCTGTGCAATCACCCATATAAACATTAAAAGATGCTGACACGTTGGCACAATGCACATAAATATTCATCAGAAGAGGCCACACTTGCTGCACACGTGTTTATTTTGCAGCCCTCCATAAGCATATATTGGACTGCGTTGGCTGCAGCAAATGTAAAAATAACACAGTGCAGCTACACACAGCAGAGATGCAATTGATCAATGCACCCTTAGCGCCGGGGTGAGTGATATGTGGGATTCAAGCTATCAGATAGAAAGAGAAGGCCCAAATGAGCGAAGGTGTAGGTTGTGGAATGGAGACATAAATTTGATAGTGAGTTACCCCCTTGATATATATTTCACAGTATTTTTAGCGTCTAATGCACTAAAACAATACAACGATCTGTAGAGGCCAAGTAAAAGGTGTTAAGTGGTTACACATAGAATGGAGAATAAATAGTTTGTGTCCGCTCTTTTCTTAGGTTAAAAATTAATTTATGAGGTCAACTACAGCACTTGTGTCGTCACACGTATGGTGTATCAATAGCTGGGCTTGATGCCACTTTGGATAGCGAGTAGTGGTAGATGTAGTCATAATAATTGGCTGTTTTATTAGATGCACCTGCTTATTATTGTAATGTAAATGTAGCTACCCATCAAATTACATGCAATTTCTGTCGTTCATTTAACAACTGAAACATAGAGGTCATAATTCTAACTTTGAATAAATGTGTTACCGTGCACACCTTTGATATGACCTGAAGGTGGTTTTCATGGACTCTCATACTCTTTTATACAGTGCTGCTGGGGCCCTGGTGGCAAGGAGACTAATGCATGAATCATTCTCCACACACTGCATTGATTTTACTTTGATTTCTTTCACTCCTTTCAGCATTAGCATAACATTTAACTAAAGGTAAAATGTTTTGAGAGTTAGGTCTGTTGTGATGTAATACATGATACGTGAAATTGTTCATATACTCTCAATGGGCACTTTCTTAAGTAGAAGCCAGTGTGCCATACATCACACCAAGGCACATATGTCAAGAAAATGCTTCTGAATTTCCAACCAAGCATTTAAGAAGAAATGAGACCTGTGTGAGGGTAATACCTAATACTAGTAATACCTAGTATTAGCTTCCCAATCGGGGTATGGCAATTCCTTTGTTTGTTAAACATCCCAAAGGTGTGATTATGAGCTTTCCTTTGCTAATGACCTCACTGAGCTGGGTGATGACTAGAGCAGCTGCTTCTGGCTAAAGGTTTTTGAGCAAAGCTCCTGGGCATGTGCATGCCTGTTGGTAATTACTTAGTAATTACTTAGCTGTGACATTGCTATGCTTCAGTTCACAGCTCTGAGGGGCTCACATACGGTGCTGTGTTTTTATGTGCTGCTGTCTGATATTACATGGGCCTGTGTGGGCACTGACAGAGTGTTACTGCAGAGATTTGGCCTCGTATCTTGTGGATCACTAGAGGACAATAATACAAGAGCAGTCAGGGTAAACCTAATACATGAATGCTAACAAACAGAAATGAGACGGATGTTGCATCAGAAAATACAGTATAATGTCAAAATGTTATTTATAAAAATCTATAAATAACATTTTATACATGACTGGGTTTATCCATGATCCATCTATTAGGTTTATATCATCATCACCACAAGACTTGCTGCTATGTACAAAATCCTACAAAACATGACAATTGCTTAGGAACCCTTTTTCACTGTTTATGGGAATGCCCAAAAATACAAAAATTTTGGTCTGAAGTTATCAGATGTATGTCAGAAGCATTTACCATTAAGATACCTTTATGTGCTAAACTTTGTGTTTTGGGAATATATCCAGAGGGCTTCACACAAACACAGAAACGGACTAAACTGCTGGACTTTGGGCTTTTACATGCCAGAAGAGCAATTGCCCTAGTTTGGAAAAATATGGATGCTCCTTCTTTGAAACAGTGGATAAAGGAACTATCAGAGTGCATCGGCATGGAAAGATTTACATACATTGCCAAAGGAAAACATAAGGAATTTATACACCCCTGGGAACCCTACATGAATATTATACAGTCGGGACAATAGGGACTTAATTGTATTTTTGTTTTTTCTGTATTTTTTATATGCAAGTTTACCAATATTGTGTGTGTGTGTGAGAGTGAAAGGATTTGTTGTGACCCGTGTTATTACGGTCTAAATTGTTCATGTCTTCTTATATTGTAAAATTTAAAATAAATAAAAAATATTGGAAAAAAAACCCCAAAAAATAATAAAGAACAATAACTTATACCAAAAAAAAAACAAAAAAACAAAACAAAACATGACAATCGCTTAGCATTTCATTTTTGAACTGTTGGTTTGGAAAGCTTCATTAAAAGAAAATGCAACACAACGTAAGCATTACTTCAACTATTTATTAATAAAAAGCCAACCAAATCCCATTTCTCAGCAGAAGAACCATCTCACTCTCCTCCATCACCAGCTCAGTCAGTAAAAGAATCATCTCACTCTCCTCCATCACCACCTCAGTAGCGGAACCATCTCACTCTCCATTATCACCTCTGCAGCAGAACAATCACCATGCCATCTGCCCTAAAAAAAAGAGAAATCCTACAAAATTGCTTTACATTTGATGTTTAAACTGTTTGTTTGGGAAGCTTTATAAAAAGAAAAGGCCACAGTAATAAAGTATTACTACAACTATTTATTAAAAAGTGCACAAAAAGCTTCTAAACTAGGACTCCGATAGTAGTTCACTATTTAAAAATGCAGTGAGCTGGGGATTAGTCTCAACACAGAAGCACATGCGAGCCCCCCTCCATAGTAGATGAAGCCCTACTATAAGTGCCATCTTCATCTTGTATCTTCTCTACTACAATGAACACATGCATACACACTAATCAGCAGCAAACATAACAAACAGCACACACATTACTTAAGAGTCTTGCATAATCAATGTGAGTGTGAACAAATATATCGAAAAACACATTTGACGTTCATCTCGTGCCATTTATTTTTAAGCACAATGAATAAAACATCTGGCAGAATCCCAAATGCTCTCTCTGCATAAAAAATGTGGAGGAGCCTTCCAACAGGTTTTTAATGAGCGTGATTGGCTGGAGCTGCCTTCTCAGTAAGTAAAATTCAGTTGTGTTGTGTTTCTACAATGCCCCAGCTCAATTTCATAATGCATTTGTATTCAAGCCCCATGCCGTGCTCTGCATTTGGCACCACTGTGTAAGTATAATTATTACTGCTAATGACAGTGAAGGAGCAAGGTCTGGTAAATGAAATGTTTGCCTATAAGCATCTTTGACCCTATGTGGGTATTATCACCTCTGCCACGGGGGTAATGTTTTTGGTAGCTTTTGTCCTTTTGTTTGTCTATCTGAGCAACTTCACGCAAAACTACAGTGCGGATTTCAATAAATTTTCAGGAAAGGTCAGAAATTACATAACAGACAATTGATTAAATTTGGGCGTCATCCAGATCACCATTTGGATCCAGGCTTTTTTAAAAGAATGGCATCTCAGCAACATTACTCAAAAGTACTGAACCAATTTGGGTAAAATTTTCAAGCAAGGTCAGAAATTACTGAAAGACCAGCTGGTTATATTTTGGGAATGATCTCTCTGAGTGTTTTTTAACAGCACTTCTGTTTTATTTTTTTTATTTTTTATTTATTTTATTTATTTATTTGGACGGGACAGTGCACATTAATGAACGTACAATTGTATAGAGTCATACAACTTGACGTAAACATGCCGGATTTAGCACGGTGCTAATTTTCATCCGTAGTCCCGGAATGGGGAACCTATTGTACATGTTTTTAGTGGTAGGGGAAACCAGAGTGCCCAGAGGAAATCTATGCAGACACGGGGAGAACATGCAAACTCCACACAGAAGAGCCCCAACTGCCCGGTCCGGGAATCGAACCCGGGACCCTCTTGCTGTGAGGCAAGAGTGCTAACCACTGCGCCACCTTGCCGGTTATTTTAGGAAAGTTACAGACTACACCTTTCAAGGGGATAGAGCTGCTTTATTTTTGAAAAAAATATAATCACCATTATTTTGGTCATAATTGAAATCACGACTATTGTAAACAATTATTGATTTGCTGAAGAGATATATTGCTTTTTAATTTTGACCTTAACTGAAGAATGTAATTGATATAGCTTTTTTAACATTATCTCAAGCCATTAACAAACAAT
>JAVQKG010354734.1:0-19011 GCA_036025885.1 Hypseleotris bucephala | reverse complement strand
TTAGACCACGTTTTCCAATGGCCATGGTTTTGAAAACTGTTGGTTCACTTCCTCATACTTATCGGACGTCCCAGCCAATCAGACGTGAGACTGATGGGCATGTTTGAATACGAATGATGCTGTGACATGTTTAGCATTCTCTGTACACTGTTTGCCGTCTACGTTTAGCAGAGGTTTCCCAGGGTTTTAGGCTACAAAGCTTAGTGAGTGGATAATTGGGACAGAATCAGGGTATTTGGCATTTGGACAGTGAATGTAAAACTTAAAAAAAAATCCTTGCTGTTAAAAACATGTTGTGTTAAGTAAATGTGTGAGATGAATTAGGTTGGTTGGGTAAGGAGTTTGTCTTAGCAAGTCCACGTTGAAGATTTTTTGGTCATGGATTATAACCTTGCTCACTCAATACCCATTGTTTTTGTGGTTAAAAATATTTTTATTTTGCTTTTATTCAGTGTACAGTACATACAAAAATAGGTTGTGTACATGTAAATATTGAAATTTTTAAAAACTCATCATGCTGAATGAGTGAAACTGGGTCCAAAAGTATTCTTAATCCCAGCCTCCAGGCAGTCTGTGAGTGGTGCCCCCTAACTCTAATCAACCCTAACAGCACTGTATCAAATTCAATCTGCAAGTGGCTGCAGAGATACAATGCAGTGCCTATTTAGCATTCACTGAGTCCCCTGTGGTGCCCTTTTGTTTGTGAGTGTATCAGTCGAGCAGTAACCATGTGAGCGTGTGCATCAAGATGCAAACACAGTGCTATTCTGTCGCTATATTAATTCTTTCTGAGACATGCAGCTGGATTAACGAAGGTTTGCCTTGCCCAGAGCCTATTGGTTTTGTTACATATTTCTCAAACTGTAGAAGTTACAAGTTACAAAATAGCTTGCAAACACCTTTGTCAAAGTGGTCAATGGCTACTTTTATCCAGTTTGTGTTTTCAACTCATTTATCTTCCTGACTTCTACGTGTGCTTTTTCTCTTCCTCTCCTTTTTCAAACATACGTCACACGCACAGGCAGGAAAAGAAGGGAAGAGAGGGCAGGGAAAAGAGATTGATGAGTAGTAACTTAGTGGAGGCCAAAAGGGGACATAAAGCTCCAAGTGCCCTCTTCCTAAAGGTTTACAAATGGCACATGCATTGGCTATTCATTCCTGGGTTCTGAAATTTAAACAGTCCTGGTTTGTCTAAATTATTAGTTGTCACTGGTGTGTTATTGATGCAGTGTGCAGAAAGTGTTTGCATCATCCTAATCATGTTGCACTGAGGTTTAGGTTTCAGTTTCCTTGTGGCTAAGACTGTGTTATTACATCTTACTATTTAAATTTACATGTTTACTTTTACTTGTCTTAAAACATTATTGACTTTTGTTTTCATCTCTGCACAGGCTTTTGGAAACGCTAAGACAGCCCACAACAACAATTCCAGCCGTTTTGGCAAATTCATCCAAGTAAACTACCTGGAGAGTGGCGTTGTGCGTGGGTAAGTACATATCATTAACAATGGTTTCAACTGTTAGAATAAGCCATATCTTCCTTTTTTTAGCAGTCATGTGATCTTCCGCTAGTGTTTGTTCTGAAACCTTTAACCACCAGCATGACCTTCCTTTTTCTCAGCTCCTGTCTCTTGTTTTAGAGCATTATAGTCTGGTTAGCTGCGTCACTTCCCCCTTTCGCTATAGAGACAGTGGGGGAGCTTCTGCTAAGTCTCTTAAAGAGGACACCATTATGCTTTTAGCAGAGAAACCAATAAGACCGTACTTAACAATACCGGTGTTAACATTAATATGGAAACATTTTAAGGTAGCAGCTGGGAGTTTGCAATAAATGGTGTTTCAACTTGATTATCCCCTAATGGCACCTGCTCATAGTGCTCTATTAGGTTTATTTCTCTAAGTGGGATATAATTCTATCAGGAAAGATGATTTTAAATCCTGGTTGTGGTCTTAGATTATATCACATCATTGAATGGAAATGCTTTGTCTTACTGACTTCTACTGTGACCCATTTTGTACTAGCCTTAACATTGCACTGTGGACCTGTGTCTTTAGACCAAAGATTTATTTATTTTCTACATCTCTCGGACTTGCAATAGGAATGTATGCCGTATGTGAGTGGCTCTGTCTGCAATTTAGGAGCAAATGTTTATCATTTGATATATGATATATGATTGACATGTGCAGTGCTGCATCTGTGTCAGGAAATTAGCCCTGATACAGTATTACAAGCTATCACAGATTATACAGGACCTTAAAGTTTTAGCAACATTAGCTTTTGTTTTGACTTTATAGGTAGCTTCATGGATACAACTGACTGTCTTTAAACTGTTTATCCCATACATATCCAACTCAACCTCGAATCACCAGTGATCAAGCTGTTATGAAAATCATCGTAGTCACAACGAGGAGTAGTAAAGAAAATGTAGCCTACTAATGTGTCTTTGGGTTGATGTTTTAACCTCACAGTAACTGTAGAGTGGTCCGTCAACCTGTACAACTTCAAATCTCATCATCATTGCATATATATGTCCATGTCATTGGTCCTACAAATAAGGACTATGATTTAACTCTACAGAAACACATGAAGCAGTGTGCTTCTCTCAGCGATTATTCATTCTGATTCCCGGTCACAAGAACTGGCAACAGAAAATCAACACAGAGTGGCTTATAAAGTTCTGATTTGGAAATGTTTATGGTGTACCTCCACATGAACAGCTTTTATTGTGACAGTTTTTGGACTAAATTCCTTCCACATAGACACACACACACAAAATGAATGTTTTTTTTTTTCATGTTAATGCCTAACTATTGATTTTCTTCTGCCTCATTCCCCCTCTTTCTGCTGTTTTAGAGCTGTTGTGGAGAAGTATCTTCTTGAGAAGTCTCGTCTTGTCTCCAGAGAAAAGAACGAGAGGTGAGGAGCGACAGCTGAGGACACAAGCTTTCTGAACTTTGACCTCTTTAAACAAAACCTGAAGGTTTTCTCTGAGACCTTGTGACTTTAATATATCAACAACAAATTACACTATGTTCATGCAGTATAGTATAAGCCTCTTAGTAACACACTAAAACAATCTAATAACCTAAGGTTAGTACCTAACCTCAACCATTATGTACAATGTGGTTTAATGTACAGTTTGTTACACGGTGTATTACATTGCACTTAATGAGGTAGATACAATGTAGTTTTAGGGCTATGTAAAATAGTGTGACCACCCTTTTTTGTTCCTTTGTCACTTAAATATTTTCTATATACATTTATTTAGTTGAAAACAAGTGTTTTGGTGCATAGTTAATAATTCATATGCCGAGAGTGCCAGGGCCTTGCTGCACTGTTTGTATGAAAGCATAAAAACACAATGGGTCCACAAGAGTGTAAAATTACATAAAATATTTACAGCCTTGGCATTGTCAAAGTCACTTGGGCAAGGCATGAAACACCTTCTCCCATTACTTGATTGCATCATGACTTGGATAATTAAGAATTCCCAATGACGATGTTGCTTGTATAAGTAGAAGTTTGTATAAATAACATTCGTTCTCTCCTCTTTAATTAAATTATATACTCCACATATCCATTGTTACTTAGGGTTCTGTCTGAAACTTAAATCATGTATTTTATCCCAGGCTCTTAGTCATCAAGGCTTCCTGTTTATGTTTCTTGTGGAAAATACACCTTACCTTCCAAAGCTGTGGGTGTAATCTGGAGACTACTGTTTTAGTCTTTACACAGAGAAGCCTTAATGATGTCATTGTTTGTCATTGATAAAAAACTCATTACTGTCGGCTTTTACAATACAGCCCTGTTGCCTGTCTACTACCTGCCAGATGATAGTGCGAGTGGAAAACTGATATTAACTTTGTTTAGATACATATTTGGAGACCTATTGATTGACACGGTGTTGACTTAAATATATTAAAGAAATAAATCAAAAGATACTACTAAGTAATGAACAAATACAAGTTAATTAGTTTACTTTGTGTGCCTCATTCTAATAAAAAACAGATAAGTGAAGTATACATATGTTTGAAGTTTAACTCCATGTCTCTTTTTTTTCCAGGAATTACCATGTCTTTTACTACCTGCTGTTGGGCGCTTCAGAGGAGGAAAGGAAAGAGTTTAAATTGTTGCCACCTGAAGAATTCTTCTACCTCAAACAGGTAGCAATTTGTTTAAAAATATCTACTGTTCTTCAAAAGCACCATATCTCATTTTGTTATTCAACTTTGGTTAATTCTGTACTTGTTCCCAATACAGTTTCCTTGCTATTGCATGTTAAAGTTGCAAAAAACAAAAAAAAACTAAACAAATAAAGGTCAAAGTTTGAATGATGCGCCCCCCATTCTACTTTCTCTCCTTCTCAATCCTCTGTCACAAACCAGAAAGTATCAGAAGCTGAACTTTTCTTTTCCTTTTACTAAAAAAGGTCTTTTTTTAAAACAAAACCATTTTAATATAACCTACAGAGTTTTTTTCTGTTCTCTGGCTTCTGTAATGTTTTTCTATTGATTGTGTAATTACAGTGGATTATTATTTTTTGCTCAAATACAAAGTAACAATATCAGGTTCTTCATTTGTAAGAATGC
The DNA here is from genome assembly GCA_036025885.1 of Hypseleotris bucephala. Lineage (NCBI taxonomy): Eukaryota > Metazoa > Chordata > Actinopteri > Gobiiformes > Eleotridae > Hypseleotris > Hypseleotris bucephala. Next base: position 14,422 of record JAVQKG010354734.1, on the reverse strand, counting down.
TTTTACATTACGTGGCCTTCAATTCACACACTTTGTACATTCTTTGTAGCAAAACTTTAAGATCGAAGATGAGGAAGACTTGCGCCATGATTTTGAGCGATTGCAGCAGGCGATGGAGATGGTGGGCTTCCTTCCAGCCACAAAGAAACAGTGAGTGGTTTTATTAAAGAGTGGATTTTTAGCAGTGAAGTAGAAACTCAAGACTTTCAGAACTCAAAAAGAACAACAAAAGCTGCATGTAATGGGCTAATGTATCTGTTGATCAGAGACAGCTTGCAGGCCTGTGCAGTATAATGCCTCTATTCAACTGACTTGTCTTTGAACACACTGTACGCAGATGCTGTGTGTTCTGTGTGCATGTATCTTATGACTGTATTGTTGTCGCAGGATCTTCTCCGTATTGTCGGCCATCTTGTATCTGGGGAACGTGACCTACAAGAGGAAAGCGAACGGTCGGGATGAGGGTTTGGAAGTGGGTCCACCAGAAGTGTTGGCTACACTTTCTGATTTGCTCAAGGTGATGCACACGTTTTTATTAGTCCATTTGAAAAGTTTTTAGGCTATTAGTCTTTGCTAGTATACAATTACTTTATTTTCTATTCTTTTAGATAACCATTGCAGCTTCCAACAAACTTAATAATTAACTAATAAACTATAACTATAAAGTGAGAAAAATAAAACGTCCAACTCTTTATTTCTGACACTGTTTGCACATACATAGGTAATAGTGGCCTTGCAATTGATCTTTTATCATTTCCTAATGTTGATATTGCTTAAAATTGACAAAAAGAATGTCAATGTTGCCCATCTAAAAACATAAAAGCTCAAACTACACGTGTGAATCTGTGCCCATAGGTCAAAGAGGAGTTGCTGGTTGAAGCACTGACCAAGAGGAAAACAGTGACAGTCAATGACAAGTTGATCCTGCCCTACAGTCACACTGAGGTAAAAAATACAGACCTCAAAGTTCAGAAGTTCATTTCATTCAAATATTTCCAAAATTATATAATCTTCAACAATTACCTTAACTTGTTTGATGTTAACCTTATGTCTTTAGGCTATCACTGCCAGAGACTCTATGGCCAAGTCTCTGTACAGTGCCCTGTTTGACTGGATTGTTCTTCGCATTAATCACGCTCTGCTCAACAAGAAAGACATGGAAGAATCTGTCCCGGTGAGGCCCTTCATACATGCATGATCAGACTTTTGAAAGAAGTGCATGTCATAAGTTGCAAATAATAAAACATATCTTATTTTTATGTTTCAATTTATTCTTTCTAGTGTTTGTCCATTGGTGTCCTGGACATTTTTGGCTTTGAGGACTTTGAGAATAACAGCTTTGAACAGTTTTGTATCAACTATGCAAATGAGCAGCTGCAGTATTACTTCAACCATCACATCTTCAATCTGGAACAGGTGACACCTTTATTTTGCTTATTCATTCACTGACATAAATGAATACATGAACATAACAAATACTCAACATAAGATGGATTTGTGTTTAGCAACCTTGGGCAGTCTGGCGATGATGTTTATATATAAATAAATACAAAATTCTTATCTTCTAAATTCTCATCTTAACTCATTCTTTATACTTCTCAGTGTTTGAAACAGGGAAATGGATGCCTTCTATAATTGAATAATATATTTGTGTCACATGTTTTCCAATTTGATTATTCGGTATGTTTATAATAAAGTTGTTAGTTTCTTACACACACAATTCAATTGAGAGCTTGGTGCTAACTTCAATATAATTGAATTGTCCAGGAGGAATATCAAGCAGAGGGCATCACCTGGCACAACATTGACTACATTGACAATGTGGGCTGTATCCACCTCATCAGTAAGAAGCCCACTGGCCTGCTCTACTTGCTGGATGAGGAGAGCAAGTAAGAAAGCAACTTTTGCACAAAATGTTTTGTTTCTTTGGCGAATATTTCTTGTCATCATGTCCTTGTGTTACAGCTTCCCACATGCCACAGAGGAAACATTATTGGCCAAATTCAAACAGCAGCATCAGGGAAACAAATACTTTGTCCCCACACCAGTCCTGGAGCCAGCATTTGTCATTCAACATTTTGCTGGAAGAGTCAAATATCAAATAAAGGTGCACCAATTAGCATTCATAAATATTAGACCTGTAGTGTTTATTTTAGTTTATCTAAATATGTAACTATTTCTTTCCAGGATTTCAGAGAGAAGAACACTGATCACATGCGTCCCGACATTGTGGCTTTGTTGAGGAGCAGTGATCGGGCTTATGTTCGTCAGCTCATTGGAATGGACCCAGTGGCTATGTTCCGATGGGGCATCCTGCGCGCCACTATCAGAGGCTTAGCTGCTTTTAATGAAGCTGGTCGTACATGGGCTGCTAAGACCTCAGGTACAGTACTTTACATGTTTGCAAACATATTAAATATAATATAAATATATATATAAATTAAAATGATCTTTTACCTATTTTTATTCTGTTCTAATAACCTTAAAGCTACCACTTTTCCTAAGAAAAGGTACTATTTGTCATGTTTTTGTGGTAGGTGTTGTCAGACCCATCTCAAGGACGCCTCTTGGAGAACTTAAGCGATCTAATACTCCAGTTGAAAGAATGTACAAGTAAGTAATGTGTCATTAACGTTATTTCTATTTTTGGGAAAATTTCTGACCAACCTTTCTGCCTGCGATGGTACCAGTGGGCCAGAGATTTGGTTCACTCTGTGTGGTTTTTCTTTGTAGTATTTATACTTATTACTGTTTTATTGAATGTTAAATGGTAGAAATAATCTTCCAGCTTTAATCTGTGGTTTTGGGTGAGGAGAGGACAGACATTCATTTCTCAGTCACAGTGTTCAGTTGACGTGTGTTTTAAACCTTAAAACATCAGTTCCTACCTCACCCATTTTGATCCTGGCACTATCCCTCTCCACCTTTTGGTGACCCTAGTGTGTGTGGTTTCTTCTCTTCCTCTCCCCTTCACAGACGAGCTTCTATGCTCGATTTTTGCTTTGATCACTCAGAGGAGCGCCCTCTAGAGGCCTTTGAGGACATCTTTGCTAGCTATGAAAATAAGAAGTAAGTAAATTGGTGGTCAGGTGAAAAAAAAATTATTAGGCCAGGCAGAAGGAAACATACATTTATACCTCAAATCTAAGATTACAATTATTGGGCTGTGGTTTAGCTCTCCGTTGCGCCGGTGTTGTAGGTTCAAATACAGTTCATGGCGCTTTGCAGAATGTCACTTCCTGCTCTTCTCCTTTTTTTTTTTGACAAAGTCATATCTAAACAGATAGAGTTGTTAAGCTTTAAAGCACTCAGTTGCATTTAATTTTCCTTCTGTCTGGTCCATTATTGATTATGGTAAGTATAGAATTCACTGCATGAATGAGAATTGAGAACGACGTGTCTCCAAATTAACCTCACCAAATTTTCTCTAAAGTCCTAATTAAACAAATGGCTAAATTAAACACTTATAACAGCTTACAGTCACAGCCAATGGCCAGGCATGAAAAGAGACGACCAACTACACAGAACCTCGACTCTGCATGTTAACTACTTCAGTAAATGGAGTGTGGATACAGCTCAATCTTTCTCTCTAAACTTGTGTGTTTTGCAGTTCTTGCTGAGATAAAGCAGCATGGTTGGGAGGTCCTCTGTGTCTTGTGGCTTATCTGTATAAACATAAATATGTGTAGATGGGTTTAGTGGTTTACTTTTTATGGATGAGTCCTTGTAAAAGCCATAATAGCAGACCCCCAACTATCCTGCAGTGTGTTTTTTTTGTCTTAGATAACCGTGTTGGTGGTGTTTTCTCCTGAGCATTCCTGACAGGGGGTTCTGTCATGTCTGGTCTAACTATTTTTTTCATCCTTACTTATTTTGTATTAAAAACAAATTGCCCTGTGTTCCCCTCCCTCCTCTTCCTCCTGGGACACTCCCTACTCCTACCCACTTTTTGTGTGGTTCAATCAGAGACATGCATGCACAGATCATCAGCTCCATTAAGAACTTGCAGTTGGATGGTGAGGACCCACGTAAGCTGCTGCAGTCCTGGGGTCGCCTCCGATTTCCCCGACACATCCTCCAGTGAGTCTGCAGACAGACCTGGTGTCAGCCCTGTTCTCTTCAGCCCAGCCTGGCAGAGACCTCTGAACCATCACTCTCATAGAGCTGGCAGTAGATCATTAATGTCACATGCTTCATGCACATGTTGTTCACTGAACTACTTTATTAGTTGAATTAGTAGATACCATCTAGTTTTCCTAAAGACTATTTTGAAATGCTCTATTTTTATGACTGCTGCATGAACATTATTTCTCATAGACGATGCAGGCATGTCCTGTAAAGTAAATTTCAGCATGTTCAGTTTTTGCAAACTGTCCCATGGCAGAAGTAGCTCTAGAAGTAGGATCTTCCGTCTGGTCAGCTGTCTAGCATGTCTACCTTGTAGATCCATTGAGTTTTAAATCAGATTTCCACCAATGTACTACCTGCCTCTTTCCCACCATCTTTTCTAATGTCTTGTCTATGTCAGCATTCATCCACTCTGGCAGGTGCAACCCTGTGACACTTCTGTCACTGACTGACAACGCATGAAGACGGCTTCCGTCTGTACTAACCTGTCTTCACGTTTAACTAATGATTTTATCATCAATTCTCAGGGATTAAGACTGACAGTGGTTTTCTGTTTTTGCAGAAAGAACAAGAACACCAAGCAGAAGCAGATTATTCCCAAGGTATCTGTTGTAATCTTTTGTTAAGACTCTCTTGTTTTATGAATACATTAACATAACTTTTTTTGTGGATAATTATTGTGCTCTGCAGAGATTGTTGGATTCTCGGTCTCTGAAGTTTATTGTGAGTTTGACACTACATGATCGCACTACCAAATCTCTCCTTCATCTGCACAAGAAGAAGAAGCCTCCAAGCATCAGTGCCCAGTTCCAGGTACCACTGTCTCATTATGATGCAAATTACTTACTGTTGAGCAAAGGACTATTACCTATTTTCATTCCTTATCTTCATACGTTTTCAGGCTTCATTGACAAAGCTTTTAGAGACACTCAACAGAGCAGAGCCTTTCTTTATTCGTTGCATTCGCTCCAACGCTGAAAAAGTACGGTTATATTTCTTGTAATATTTTCCTGTATTACTGACAGTAGAACTACTGCATAAATAGATTAATGAAGTAAATGTCTATGTTTTGTTTACGAGCAGAAGGAGATGTATCTAGATGAAACCTTGGTGGTTCAGCAGCTACGATACACAGGGATGCTGGAGACTGTTCGAATCCGGAGGTCAGGCTATGGAGCAAAGTACACATTTCAGGTATTACAGCTTGTAAAAATAGATATTGTTGAATCAAGTTATGTATAGTCAGTCAATGTAAGATTTAATTTTTTTTCCAATTAATTTTATTCTGTTTAGGAGTTTTTTGCACAGTTCAGAGTTTTGCTGCCCAACAATGCCAGTGCATCAAAAGACGCTATTTCCACTTTGCTTGGGAAGATGGGCTTGGACCCCACCACCTACCAGATTGGAAAAACAAAGGTAAAATAATAGGGCTATATCATTTTTACATTTGTTGTGTGTTATACATGCATAAACGATATGAACATGGCCATAAATGTTTTATCTTTAGGTATTTCTGAAAGAGCTAGAACGACAGCAGCTTCAGGATGCATTACACAAAGACGTGATGCGAAAGATAATCTTCCTTCAGCGCTGGGTCAGAGCTCGACTGCAGAGGAGAGAGTTTCTAGACATGAGACATGCAGCTGTTGTCATACAAGTAAGCATACATTTAAAGATTTTATCACCACAGCAAGTGTAATATTTGAAGATTTTTACACCCTTTTTGTTAGCGTTCTTGGCGTAGGTACTCTGAAGAGGAGCGGAGGCGGCGTGCAGCCGCTGTAATCCAGGCTTTATGGAGGGGGCACAGACAGAGGACTGATTACAAACGTCAACAACACGGCGTCACCAAAATACAGGCACTGGTCAGGGGCCACTCCGCACGCAGGCGGTAACTAAAACTTTTAACATTTGCTGCTTTTGTCTTTTTATGTCAAAAGAACAGTAAAACTGCTTTTGGTATTATGTCTTTAATGTACAGTAGTGGATACAAAACTATGCAAAGAATGGATGTCTTATTACATTCTAATCTAGATGCCAGTCAATGCGTGAGGAGAAACGAAGAAAAGAGGAAGAGGAGAGAGAAGCCCAGAGGAGACATGAGGAAGAGCAACAGAGAAAGAGGGAAGAGGAGGAAGCGCGGAGGAGGTTAGAGGAAGAGGTGGCTCGGAGACAGGCTGAAGAGATGGAGGCACAGAGGATTGCTGCAGAACAGCAGGCAGCTCGAGAAACAGAAGCTGCACAGAAAAGGCTAGAGGAAGAAGAGGAAAGACTTAGAAGAGAGCCTCAGACCCGGGAGGATCCTGACATAGAGCTGGTGACTGAAGAGGTGCTGGACCATGAGGAAGAGGAAGGAGAGGTCACCACAAGCTCACAGGACGAACTGGAGCAGACAGAGGAAGAGGAGGCACTAACTCAAGATTTAGAAGTCAACGGTACAGTGGCTGAGGCTGGACCCCAGCTGCAGGACAAAGAACATGAAGCAGGCTTAAATAAGCAAACATTAGAGTCTGCACCATCTTCATTTAAACCCTCAGCTCAAAGTGAAGATATGCACATGCCCACAGACTCTGCCACTTCACCCTCTAGTGCTGATAAGAAAAAAGTACAACTTCCTGAGAGAAATAGAATAAATTCAACCAGGAGTCAGGAGAAGAGAGAGCAGAGGAGGCGAAGAGGACTTGAACACAATCAAAGAGAGACTGAACGAGCAGCTGCCTCCTCCATCCCAGCCTCCAGTAAGGTTGAACCATCCCCACCCAAGGTCAAAAGTCCAGAGACTTCCAAACTCAAAGAGCGAGCAGACAGTAAAGAGCTGGACCAATATACGTTTGTGGTTCAAAAAGTCAAAGATGACAAAGTTGCTAAAAAAGAGGAAAAGACTGTATCTCCTCAGGTGGTCCCTACTCGCCCATCTACGTTGGCCTTGCAGACTGTTGATCCTGATAAAAATGGTGTTGGTGAAGGAGCTGGAGCAGTAAACCTTCAGCGCCGCCCCGGGGCAATAAAGGAGAGGCCTGACAAATGGAAAGGAAGGAGGAGTGATGGAGAAAACTATGACACTGTCATATCTTCATCAGGAAGAAATGGACCTTGGAAAAGACAACTGTATGTGCTTCCCCTAATTTCACAGTTGATCGTCTTTTTGCCAACCCTAAATTCATAAACAGTCAAGTTGAGTATGTTGTTTGATTATGTTCACAGAATGGAATCAGCCTCTTCTATTGACAGTTTGTCTCCAACTTCAGAAGGGGCTGGGGCATTCTCTCCTTGTGAGGTAATTTCGAATAAATAATTAAACATTTAATAAGTCTGACCTTTTATTAACCTACAAAACATTTTGCTGTCTAGTTTGGTCATTCAGAAAGCTTTGCAGATGGCTCAATGGGAGGTTCGTTTAGAAGACGCCATCAAGACACTGGCCACCATGATTCATCCCAGTCCATTGCATCCACACCAGACAGGTAATGCCCTGGACTGGTCTATGGGCATTTAAATAGAAATTGATATTTAAGACCTTTTATCCACTCTTTAACTTGTATTTTTAAGTTTTTCTTGTAGTTATGACCATGATACGTTCTGTGTCCTGCAGGTCGGGTGGCTTCTTCAGCAAGATTTTGAAGAAACGACCCAATAAAGAGGCTCAGACGCCAGATAATGGAGAGATTACACCTATTTTCAGTGAGAAGTTATTTGGCGGAGAAGGTAATAAGAACTTTTTGTGTTATAAACATTTGATGTGCACTTCAATCACAGTCCTTGAACTGAAACATGATTATTATTCCCAGGACTGAGTTTGTTTTCTGTGTAAATAATGACTCGTGCAGGCTTCATAGCGCCGCATCTACAGGGTTTAGTTACACTGCACTGTTTAATATCTAACTATTTTAATATTGTCCTTTTTGTTAATTTACTATTAGGACCCTCATCTAGGCCAGTTTCTCAGTTACATGCGGACCGTTCAGGCAAAGGTTTGGGTCGTAATCCCACCATAAAGATCAGCCGTGCCACACGAGTGTCAGAGCAGTGGAATGCCTCACTGGATCGAGAAATCACTAATGCCAATGAACTGCGCCACCTGGACGAGTTTCTGGGCAATCAGGTTAATTAGTCAGTAAGATAATGCCCTTTTACGCAAACCTGTAAACATCAAACATTAAACATGCATGTTTTTCACTGTAGGTGAATGATTTCCGATCTAGAGGAAAATCACTTTCTGCCACAGAAGCAATCTTTGTAACTGCCACAATGCAGTTTAGAGAAACCATCAAAGCCATGTATTCACTCCAGGTATGTCTCTTCAGTTGCCAGTGGCATGAACTGCTTGTACTGTACTTGATTGACTTGTGCTGACTTTCTTTCATTCATTCCTTACTTAGAAACCCACAATTGGCTACAAGGATCTGATGACAAGCTACAAGAACAAAGTGTTTCACTTGGCAGATGACAAACAGAAGGCAGAAGTCCAGTTGGTGGTGAATCTGTTCCAGTCCGTGCTGGATGGTTTTATCAGAGGAGAGATGAAGAAAGAGGAGGCTGAGCCAGCCAAGGTCCGGCAAAATGTGATGATTTCAGTGTTTCTCCTATCACATCATAAATATATCCTAAACATTATTTTTACTGTTATTTCAGCCTACTAAAGCCAGGAAGAAAAGACGTAAAAAGGATAAAAATGTAAGTGTTTAATTAATTTCAATATGCCTAACACTGTATATTTGTTGTTTTCACCTAATATTGTCTGTATGTTTACCAGATGGAGAGCCCCTTGGATCATGTTTTTGTAAATTATCAAGTCAACATTGTTCAGTCGTGTGATCATTGTAGTTCCTACATCTGGGGCATGGAAAAAGCCTTAATGTGCAGCAGTGAGTTGAAGTACTTTTTAGAAAATTGTTTGTACACGCTGGATGTAGGAAGCTTTATTTTCTAAGCTGCCATGTATTACAGGTTGTAAAATGGTGTGCCACAAAAAATGCCTCAACAAAATGGTCACCGACTGCAACACATTCTGTGCCAAAAAGGTTTGTTTAAAATTTGGTTTCTTTCTGTTTTTGTGGGAAAGTGTTTTTTGTGTTACTGATTACCTCTGGCTCCATTGACAGGGGGGTGAGGAGTCTGGTGGTCTGCACTTCGGAGTACTTGTGTGCCATCTGGTGAGTGATAAAAACCCTGTGCCAATGGTACTGGAAATGATGCTGGAGCATGTGGAAATGCATGGCCTCTACACTGAGGGCATCTATCGAAAATCAGGATCTGCAAATCGAATGAAAGAACTGCATCAGCGACTTGAAACAGGTTGGTCTTGTGACATGTCCACTTTGTATGATTTTCTATTGCTGTGAATCGATCTGACCTTGTTACAATATTTAGACCCTCATCTGGTGTGCCTGGAGGACTATCCAATCCACACAGTAACTGGACTAGTGAAACAGTGGTTGAGAGAGCTGCCAGACCCTCTCATGACCTTCACACATTACAATGAGTTCCTGCATGCAGTGGGTGAGTGGTGAAGTTCCCACCAGGGGACATCATTTTCAAATATTACCACAGCATTTTTGCTTTTTTTTTCTTCTTACAATTATATAAATGCACATTATTTTTATTTTTATTTTTACAGAACTACCAGAGAAGCAAGAGCAACTTCAAGCAATTTACAAAGTGTTGGAGGAGCTTCCTATTGCATTCTTTAACACATTAGAGAGACTTGTCTTTCATCTGGTCAGGTATTTAATGTGCTTAATATGGCATTGTAGAATGATGTGCTCTATTTATATATTACCTTACATTTTACTACTTAATTAAAATGCAAATGTAAGAAATAATGTTTTATTTGTAATTCTTACCTGCAGAGTTTGTAAGGAGGAAGCCCACAATCGCATGTCTCCTAACTCATTGGCCATAGTTTTTGCTCCATGTATCCTGCGATGTCCTGACACTGCAGATCCACTCCTTAGCATGAAGGATGTTGCCAAGACTACCATGTAAGTGATATTATTATTTTTTTTTCATAGATATAAACTTTGCATTCATTGTATTAATGTTGTGACCTTTTTCTCTTACACTTCTACTTAGATGTGTGGAGATGCTTATTACTGAACAGATCAGGCGTTACAATGAGAAGATGGAGGAAATTGAGCAACTTGAATATGCAGAGACTTTGGCTGTAAATCAACTTAAACTAAAAAGACAAAACACGGTATGTTGTATATTGTTTTACATATTGTAGCTATGTACCAATACTTTGAGATCCTTAATGTATAGATATTTGAGACCAAAAACGCCATTTCAGAAGCTGTTGTTTATTGGGGCATATGGGTAACAGGCAATGTCCCTTGTGTCTCTTTAGCACTTCTGGCATTTACCTCTCAGGTTCTCAGCTCCTTACAAAGGAGTGGTGGTATGTATCTCCTAGCACTGTAGTGCAGTAGTTGTAGTGACATAGTATTCAGGCATGCACTGACAGCTGTGCTTTTCTTTTCTTCTTTCATCATTTCCTCCATACTAATTGGTAGTAGTTGCATGTTGCCTGAGATTGTGTGTGGTTTGCAAAACATGAAACTTATTTTTCTAAAACGGAGTTATTTTGTTTCTTCTAAGATGGGATCTGACAAAAAACCTGGTGCTTTCAAAGCACTACTTTGAAAGTCATGTAATTTGTCAGTTGTTGGTTGTGGTGTTGTGATTTTGTGTTTTAGAACTTTAGAACTTGTTTTGTAAACAGCATTAGAGGTTATTTACACATGCATGAATGACAAATGGACCAACCATCCACTCGCTTTTTCTTACTAACAGATTGCTATTGGTTTCAGGGTCTAAGCTGTGTTGAATAGTTATTTGAAGGTTTTATGTAAAAATACAATCCTGTTTTTAACCCACTGCAGGTTCATGAGAAAGCCAGCTCTGATCTCAGTGTTGTTCCTGAAAATGAACCTTTGGATTCAGAAACAGAGGCTGAGAAGAACTTGGTGGAGCGCATCAAGTCCATCAAACAAGAAAAGTATGTTTTTATTTCAAACTACAAAGTTCCATTATAGCACAGACATTTCTCAGGCATCTCTCTGTGGTGTCTTCAAGGGAGGACCTGGCCTGCCGACTGCCAGACATGGAGCAACCTGGTTCAGACCAGGAGAATTTAGACTCTGAAGCTTCTTTGAGCTCTGAGAGTCTTTTGGATGAGCAGCAGCGCTTTTCAGCTCACAGCTCAGAGCATGAAGGTCAGTATTTGGTTCAGTAAAAGCCCTACTTTCTCGGTCTGTCACTCACCTGTGGTTTTCTGACCAAACCACGGGTCCTTTGGCTTGGGCCCTTCCTTTCTTTTTGGTGCAGGTCTGGACCAGTGATGGTGATGGGGGCGGTGACGTCTGCTCTCTAACAAATCAGGTTGGAAAACCTATAGTGTGTTGTGCATGCTTGTGTGCGTTATGTCTGCACAACCATTGATGCATCTAATGCATGTGTGGCATAGAAGCATGCTCAATCACACCATTTCACACAGCATCACTAATTTAGGGCTTTTGTATTGAGGTGAACATTTGTTAGATTATACAGTATATGGTGCATGGTCTCTTTTGGGCTTTCTTTTGAAAATTGCAAAGAGAAATATTTTATTAACTTGTTGTGAAATGTAAACTTTCTTTGTATCTTTTTCAGAAAGAGGAGGGCATCTGTCAAAAAAATTTAAACCAGTTTGCCCTCCCAAACCCTTTGAGCTTGTCCTGCGCCCCAGATCAATTTCTATGAGAAGCCCGACGAGCTCCCACTCTTCAGTGTCAAGCTGCACGTCTGCGACTTCTGAAACTCCTACAGCCTCGCTGAGGCAGGCACTGAAACGACGCACCCCTATAATCACTAACACAGTCAAACTCCCTTCAGTTGTTGTGTCGCAGCCTTCTGCTCAGAGCAGCCCACCTCCAGAAACTCCAACAGTGAAGTGCTTTGCTTGGAGAAAAGAGCAGCCTGGTCGCAGGAAAGACTGTACTCAGTCCATGTATATTGCCAGCACTGAGAGCGATCTGCTGCTGCCGTATCTCTCCTCCTGCCCCGCCTCCAGTTCCGCCTCCTCCATCTCCATGGTTACGCACTCGCCGAAGCACCAGCAAGAAACACGGACAGAGAATGGACAGAGACGTTTTTCTGACCCTGACATACCCTTCATGAATGAGGATCTTTAAAATATAGTATTCTTATTGGCAACACCAGTGAATTATACAGAGAAATGAGCCACAACAAGTGGCACAGGAATCAGTGAGAAAATACAAGCTGTTTTCTTTTTTCAGAAGCCACTAGTCAAAACTTTTGTTTCACCATATTACAAAAATTAAACTGGACCACTTGCTGCCAGGCACCTTTTTAATGTATTTTTTGTTATTGTTGATGATTCCTGTCTGGACAGGCTATATTATCTGTAGCCTGAAAAATTGACCAGAAATATTTTCTTTCACCTGCTGTTTTTTAATGCATTTGTGCTAACTTAAGAAACTTTAGCAGGTTCCAGTCGCACTTTTCTAGTTCTTAGTTCTCCTAATAAGCATGTGTCAGCAACATGCTTGCTGAAATGTTAGCTAGTGCCTTCATATGTACAGTATGCTGAAAGTGAAAACTGTTTTTTGTAATTATATTGTGGAACCATTTTTGTGAGAGAGATTGTATTACTGGGGGGTAACTTTGTCACACAGATTTGTCCTAAAATGACACAACGCATGTTTGGAACAAGGACCTAGAATTCGATTATAGATAATTGTGCTGCTGTGTTCGCCACTCCTCAACATAGGTCTCTTTCTGCTTTTATTTGAAACTTGTTGCACAACAAAATAACAAATAGGAAGACAATGCCTTAAAATAGCAAAGGGAAACAGCAGCAGCACATGCCACTTTTCCTTTTTAAATCAACAACTACACATTCATTAAGAGCTGTGCCACCATGCTACAACCTGAGTTTACTCACTGAAAATGTATTATCAATTTTGGGACATTGCTGAAACTTGTAGCCATCTCTGAGATGTATGATGTAATGTAATACTAATGTACTTTTTTGACTGCTGTTGAATGATGTTGTTTGGATTATGAGAATGTGTTGATTTGTATCAGAAAGTGAATGATTGGACTGAATGACATTATTGGTGATTAGTATTAACATGCAAATACAAGACATGATGCTCATAAATTCTGCTTTTGTCTGTTTAATTGTGTCTGAAACATATTAACACTTTATGAACATTAGGAACGATATTAGCTTCTATAACACAACAATTATAACTGATAGTTCCAGGCCATTGTTTTTCCAGTACATAGACTTGGAGAGACATTATTTTAAAGACCGTATGCCAATTTCGGTGGGGTTTTTTTTATTATTTTTTTTATTAACCACATCAACATAATTTATACTTTGTAACAACACATTTTGGATATATCAACAACATCCATGCCATGCGTAAATACATAAATGAGGCAGAACGTGAGATACGCCCCTTAAACGGACACGTCATCATCACGCGACATATGTAACAATTCAAACATGGCATCCAGATTAGAAATAAATTTTATTAGATTGCTATCTCGCTGTGAATCTATAGCTTCGGAGAAACGAGGAGAGACGGAATGGAGGTTAGAAAAGGTAAAAAAAAAACAACAACTTTGGAGTTACAATACAACACACTTTGCCCTTTACGAGCCAGGGGCTAGCTTTGTGTTGTTGTTAGCTGTTAGCAGTTTGCTCTGTCATAGCCACGTAACCTAGTCGCTAAAACGAGAAGGGTTTTCTTTGTATCTTTCCGTGTTAATTTTAGGCAATATTTTTGAAATTTACCTCCAAAAGATGACCGACTATATAAACAAATAAAACAATGCACCATATTAACTGTTCACATCTATGGTCTGTTATGAGAATTATTTTACATAACTGCTATTCACAACCCTACTACCTAGCTACTGTACTCACTGACTTTTTTTCTTGTAATATCTTTTAGTATGTGGCTGCTCTAGAGGAGATGCTGGTTGCGCTGAGGAAAACACAGAGGTATGGTTCACCTAACTGTTTACTTTGTCGTTATTTTATTTTTTTATTTTATGTTGTAAGTTGTCTTAAAGCTGCACTACCTGATTTTGTGACTGTAAACATGATGTGTCTAAAGTATATTTGAGTTTGAATTATACACTCCTCTTTCCTAATTCCTCTCCTTCACGACCCTCTATCACAGTCTCACACAAACTGAGAAAAGCCAGGAAATATTAGAATAACATAGCACAGATCCTGAGATGGCTTTTAATTCTTAAAAATGAAACAAAAAAATACTGC
>JAVQKG010354721.1:0-11424 GCA_036025885.1 Hypseleotris bucephala | reverse complement strand
CCTAAACATATTTTAACCTCAATAAACAGTATTCATGCATTGCCAGTTTTATATTTTATAGCCTTTGTATTTTCTCTTTATAATCTTTCATTGTACCTATGTAAATCTATCTTTTTAATCTATTTTTTAATAAAGAAATAAACAAAACCTCAAAAGACTATAGTAACTCCACAGAGAATAAAAATCACCTCTTCCAAACTGTACAAACTATGTTCAAAGCACTTCTTCAAAACTATAAAAATATCCTTCGTCTCTGTTTAACTCTTGGCTACAATAGTACGGAATATGCCTCTTTATTGTTATTTTTTCCTGACATTTCTACTGCCTGAAGGTTCGAGCAATAAAAACAATCCCACACATATCTGCCTCATACAGTAGAAGAAAGTGTTTGAAGAATGGACTCACGATCTGCTTCTCGCCTGGGTTTCCGGAGCTGAAGGTGGTGGCGAGGGTGGAGGAGCAGGGCTCGCTGTACCAGGGCACGTTCCCGGACTGTGTGGTGCTGCTTATGGACAGGGTGTAGATGCTGTTGGTGTAGCCGTCACAGTTACAGCTGTCCTGCTCTCGACCGCCGTTCCCCGAGGCCCACACGAAGATGGAGCCCAGCCCGCCACGCCCCTGTGGAGCAGTAACATGCACTATTACAAACAAGAACGTGAGTAAAGACTGGAATACTGTGTATTACAGAAACATTTATATCACTACTTAAATGCCTTGTCACTTTTTATTTTAACAGAAACAGTGCAGGATGAAGGCAGCAGTCTGAATAATACAAGTCAGACAATGCATTGAGAGGTGGTGGTTAGCACCCAGCAGTGAAGCAAGAGGCATTCCTCTCTGTTCTCTCTATTGACTTCTTCCTAGTATCAAAAGACATGCATAAGTGAACTTGAAACTGAATACTGTGCTCACTCAAGCACAATATTAGAGAAACATAGTAGAACTTCAGGCCCACAACTAGTACGTCAATTGACTCAGTGGAAAGCTTTGAGATAGACAAAAAAGCTAAGGGCATCGGTGGTACCTGTGGTCATTGGGGCAGTAACCCCCAAACTGGAGGACTGGCTAAAACAGATCCCAGGAAAAACATCAGATATCTCAGTCCAGAAAAGTGCAGTTATAGGAACAGCGAAGATACTGTGCAGAACCCTCAAGCTCCCAGGCCTCTGGTAGAGGACCCGAGCTTGAAAGGATGAGACCACCCGCGGAGGGTGAGATGGGAATTTTTTATTTAAAATAAATATATATACAATGATAAAAGAAACTCAAATAAAATACAACAAATACATCTGCTGTTCGGGGTTGCTAGGTTCACATCAAGTCTGTCACAGCTATTTTTGAACTTGGCAGGGTGCACTCTGAACCCATGGTAACTGTAGTAGAACTGGGAGACATATAGACTACTGTTTCTTATCTTTGAGATAGTAAAGGTTTTCTCAGTATTTTCTTTATAGTAAAATTTTGTCTTTGGGCCATTCACCTGTGTCTTATATAATTAAATTAATCAGAAGCTGACCTTACACTGACCGAGAGCAGCCAAGAGGCTATTGGCCTAGTTTTATATCATGTAATCATCCCAATGTTATTGGAGCTATAAATCTTAAGATTGCATAATGTTCCTTTACTAGTCAATTATGCAAGATTTGCCACCACCTCGTGCCCATAGCAGCTAGGGCAGTCTACAGCCTCAAGCCAACCATTCACAGACAAATGGGTGAAAATGAATGAACAATCTATTGTAAAAGAAGATCAGATAATTACCCTATCCTTTTAAATATAGAACATAATTTAAATCAGACAAATGAAAAGGCATTATCTAATAGGCATATGTACCACAATGTAAAACCTCTCGCTCTAGATTAGCTCTGGCCTTTCATTTTTTACCCTGTCTTACTCTGAGTACCTAAAGTCCAAGCCATTTCTAAGGAGCGGGCTTGTCTGACCTCTCCCTCCTCCACTGCCCTTTCTTGCTTTATATCTTTATATTGTGTGACCAGCCAGCTGCTGCTGACTGTCCCCGAAGCTAGTCTCGAGACAGAGGCGCAAAGGCACAGGGTTATCAGCTGTCGGCTGCTGTTCTAATCTGCAATAGCTCCCGGCCAAAAAAACATTTTCAATTCAAAGATATTGGTTGGGAATCTGTTTTACATTTAGTGTCTTTTGTCTATGTGAGTTTCATTGCTATCTATGAACTTGGGGTCACACTGTTTTGAATGTAAAATATACCTTTATAAATCTGTTTTGTGGGTGGATAACTCTTTACAAAAACAACCGCAAAACATATGGTGAGGTAAAAATAGAAAATGAAAAAAAGAAAATATAAGAGAGATAGTTCAGGATCTTATAACTATTGTTCTATGGGATGCGGTTGGTTTAGCTAATTTATTCCCTACAGTAAATAGTTGTCAGCAGAAATGAACTGGGGTAGTGAAGCAGAATTAAACCATGCAGAGCTCAAAATGAAGCCACAATAATAGATTTGAAACACTATTTTACTACATCTTATATGGAGTCACACTTACTTACTCCATTTACTGTATGGTACGTTAACTACACACAAACAATCACTCTGCATTTTGTTGACATATCCGGCCATTGCCTGGTTGGACACTTTGCATTAAGAAATAGAATTTACTGAGATTTCATTTGCGATTTTGTTCCATATTGACAAGATAGCACCAAGCAATTGTGATCAGATCTACCATTTCACCACAGCGTAAACATGTCCATTTGGATTGATATCTAGTGACTGTGGAGAACTGTTGAGGAAACCTGTTTGAGTGATTTTGCCTTTGCTGCAGGAAACTGGAACTAACCACCAAAGATTAGAGGTCATTTAAAAATAGGCATAATGGTGCTTTCCTGTATAAATAGAACTAGGGATGCACCGATACTGATACTGGATTGAATATCGGTGCCGATCCAGGCCCAAAAGCTGGATCGGTGTATCGGTAAATGAACCCGATACTGGATGCGATATTATTATTTTTTCTTTATCCCAATTACAAGCTAATGAATAATGTGGCAAATTGCATTATAGTTAATTGTCACTCTTAAAATAGAAAAGTAAGACATTTTGAGGATCATCTAGTCAGCATTAGTATTGGTGAATATCAGGTATTGGTCGATTCACAAAGCCCAAATATTGGGATCGGACGGGACTGAAAAAGCTGGATCGGTGCATCTCTAAATAGAACATGCATGATGCTAGGTCTGCATGACAATATCAATCACACCTTTATCAGAATCTAGGAGAAACTAAATAACCACATCCTATCATCTAAATCTTGCAGGAGAAACTCATACAGGATAAATTATTCAGTATTTTTAGTATTCAATTCTGGTGGATCTATGTAAAATATATGTTTTCTGTTGTTAGCAGGGGACTGTGGCATACGGGGTGGTATTACTGTATATTTGGTTGTCAGTGTCTGGTACTATAAAACCATTTTTGGCCACAGAACTGCTGCTCACTGGTATGAGAGAAGTCAGAGGTTCAATTTCTTGATGTAGGACCAAACTATGCTCATAAATGATTGGCTTTCTATGGAAGAACCCTAGAGATGGTTGTGTGTAAATATCCCAGAAGATTTAAAATATATCAGTCAGTCTGGCACTACACACTTGTCATGTTCAAAGTTTTCAGACTTCAGATGCTTGGTTTGAACTTATAATCAACACGTCTGCCTGCCTGAAGGCATAAAGTTGCTGCATGCGATATGAGTTAAGAGCTGAACAGATGAACCTAATTATGCCCAGTGTGTTTATTATGGTGCAAGGGTGTCCAAACTATGGCCTAGGGGTCAAATGTGGCCCGCAGAGAAACATTTTGTGGCCCCCAGAGAAACTTTTTGTGGCCCCCAGGCTTATCTGTCTGTTTACCAAAACTGTCTTTTTACTGCATGTGAACATACATACAATAATTAAACTAAAATAAAGGATTTTAATGTGTAATAAGCTATGTTTCCATTTTTCTATGCGGTTATAATGTAGAGGAAGATTAAGTGGAAAACCCTGACAGAACATTATGTGTGCAAATCATGGTCTCTGTACTAATAATTGAAAACAAAGCCCCTAACTATAGTGTATGTCAATCCTGGTTTTAAGTATTATGACAATGACTTACATATTCATTTTGCAGTATTAAAAACATATGGAGAGGTAAAAAATGAAAATGTATGGGGACCTTTTAAAGCTTCTACACCCAGAGCTGGAATAACAAGGCTTAGGAAGGCAAGAGCGAAATACAAAGTGGAGAGACACAGTTGAACCCTTCCATCCTTCTGCCACACACACACAGACACACACGCACACACACCAAGTAACAATGTGTTTTGTCAGACTTTTTGAAGATTGTGCGATTGTTTTTTGCTGTTCCTTTTTGTTAAAGATTGCACTAGCTGTCTGTTCTGCTCGCTGCTTGCTTCAGCCCAGTCTGTCACATCATCAGTTCCACTATCTTTGTTTTTGATTTACAAATCCCTGCTTGCTGCTGTATCACAACATTTCGCTTTGCCCCAGTGCGCTGGCATAATCGCTGGAAAACTCTGCACAATATGTTTGCAAGTTTTGACTTTGTCTTTTAATTTCTTGAGTGCTTTACATGGTCACTTTCACAGATGTCCTTGAGAAGAAGCTAAATTAATAGATTCCAGGCTGGTTAGGTTGGTAATTCAAAAAGTGCATGTGTTTTTAAGACAACACCTCAACAAACCTTAACCATATTGTATTTTGTTCCATTTACAACATAGGCTGGACCATAAATTAATGCATTCTAAACCAAATTTTGAAATATATCCAGAAATGTAAAAAAAAAAAAAAAAACTCAGTGTAGTGAGTATGAATATGTGTAGTCTGCTTTCTCTTAATGTGCAAAGACTCACTATCAAAAAAATTGAGTGAATAGCTATCATGTATCAGCCTTGAGATTAACTGGCAATTGCCCAAAAGGTACCAAATGCCCAAAACAGCTGATGTAGGCTGGAGTCAGGAAAGTCCACAATCTAGGGAACCACTTATTCAAGTTAAAAGATTTCTATACAATATATCTTTTAATTTCCTTACATTGTCTCCTTTTATAATAACAACTGGGGTTGGAAATGCATTGCGTTGCATTTATCAGTGCGTTTGGAACAGCAGTTAATACTCTTCAACAGTTTGTCCCGATTTATGACCTGGCACTGACTTTGCTATGGGTTACAGAGGCCAGACGATAAGACTTCAATGCCAAAGGGTTATCTTAATGCCAGAACACACACACTTGCACGCTTAAGCCCAAAAAAGCCAACTGTTAGACCCCTGTCAGGCAATTTCCCCCTTTACCTCTTGATATGTGAAGCATTTTATATTTGGGATGGGATGAATCTCTCCCGTTTTGAAAATCATTAGTTTTATTCATTTATACGCCAATTACTGCGCTCTGACGGCACCATTGTTCTGCCTCAATAGCGACTTTCTTTCTATCAGACATTTATCATTTCATTGTTCGGCTCCAAACTCTTCTGATGTGGAGCACCGACACATGAAAGATGATGGCATTAGCATTAGATAATATGCCCATGCATTTTAATAATTTATTTAATACAGCCACAAAAGGCTAATTAGAATTACTGTAAGTCACCTTCAGTTTGCCCTAGAATTTAGTTAGGCATAGTCAGCTCGGTTGTATGAGGCATTTGGAGATTGAGTATTGCTGAGTAACAGCCAAATTCACATAAATCATATAATACTTACTGTATGTAATACATACAGTATAATGCAGTATTGAACTTCTAATAACACAATAACACGCACACACATTTTAATGTAAGTAAGTAAATGTGCAAGACAAGACTGACATTATGTCATAAAATTTACGACCAAGAACAAAATGTAATACCTTACCATAACATTTAATACTTTTATGGCCTTGGGATACCCTGAAGATATAAACAATTTATTGTTAGGAAAACATGTTTTCTCGGGTGCAGCTAATAAAATTTAGAAGTTGCAGTTGCATGATTCTGCCTATTTATGTCTGTAAATCAACTTTACCATCTGGGATCCATTCAATTGTACCGGACAGCAGTAGTGCCATTGACATACATACAGTAAATGCACTTAAGATTATATATGATGTGTTTTTATGATTGTACCTCACTGTCTTTTAGCCCTTTCAATCAGAAATTCTCAGAAGTCCACTTAAAGCCCTACTTTGGGGAAATGTCAAGTTGCAAAAATGGCGCAATCTGGCAGCCAATGTTCTTTAAGGTGTCCAGAAATTATAGCATCTTCTTAATGTGATGTACAAATGCATATCTGAGAAAAACATAATACAATATAAAAAGGCTGTTTTGTTATAGAATAAAGTCACTTTGGTATATTGCAACATGTCTGGCTATGTTCCAATCTGACTAAAGAGGGAGGGGTTACAGTTTGCAGTTGATCGTTTTTTCACCCCACACTGGTGTTGGAAAGCTACTCTGACCACCCCCAAGCACACTAAGACCTTTAATGCAAGTTGTGTGAGAATCTAACCACTGGGCAAGGTATCCAAAAATATAAATAATGAATCTAAATTGCTGTAATGAATGACTGAAAGTGAGTGGTTGCCTGTCAGTGCATCTCTTAACTGTGCAATTAGATGCCCAGTGTGTACGCTGCCTGCTTTTGGGAGAAGCTCCAACCCCCCGCAGAGCATAAATATTTTCTTTGCATAAATAAAGAAAAAATAATTAGCCCACTTCTCCATTGATATTGTACAACTGGTTTACTTTGATAAGATGTGACACTACAAGAAACATTACTGAAAGGTTTACAAGCGTTCTCTTTTTTATTTGAACAAATCTAGACTGGTAGATTGGTAGATTGCTAATGTTGTTTCTTAAAATAATGATTAAATAATTGTGTGTACTAAGGAAAGGGAATGCAGAAAAATGTAGATAATGAGTGTAATACATATGATTACTGAATGCCATTTTAGATCCAGCTTTCAGCAAGAATATAATGCTGGAAGTACAAGCAATGTGAGATCTGGTATGGTCATTTGGGACTCTGTGACAGCTACACACCTATTAAAGCTGCTGTACTGACCCAGGGATGGCCTTAGATAATTTCCCAAGATAGCATTAAAACATGTATTACTTCTGCCAAGGTGGATAAGTTTTTGCTAGTGTTTGTTGGTAGACTTGCTTGTTTGCAATCTAACTCGTACACTGGTAAGATAGTTTCTCAATAGGCCAAAGTACAGATTCTAGTTTTTGGTGTGTTTCAGATAACTGTCTGTGTACAAACATTTAACATCATGAGATAGTTCTCTAGTCAACAAAAATAGCAAAATGTGTTAAAACTAAAAGTGATAACCTCTGAAAGAACACTACTTACACTTTCATACACTGAACTGGCAACATTTTGGTTGGTGGAAGATAGCCTCTACCTTCTGAGCCACTACTACTAGCTTATGATAGCTAGTGACCACTGGCCAGTATAGCTCAGACAAGACTAGTTCCAGCCATAATGGGGTCAAGAAAAGAACAAAAGAGCATTGGAATCGAGTTGTCATCTACAATATAGACCTGGCAAGAGACTATGTGTGACATGTGTGTAAGGCTAGAGTGCTCTGAGGCAGAACTGACCTTTGTGATACCCTCAAGAAATGCCCCTTTGGCCAGTTTGGCAGGACCGTCCAGGGATTTGCCATCGTCCTCCGGGCCCCAGCTGGCACTGTAGATATGAATGTGCTGTCGGTTCAGGCTAAGAGAATGAGCCTCCACCACGTCTGTCACCTCACCGTCCAACATGCGAACACCTATAAAAAACATACCAGGCGACAGATTATTTTTACTATGGAGCTAAGAAGTGTCCAAGAAGTGACAGATGGTAAAGATGCAAAAATCTGAACTGCATATGGGAAGAGCGATGTCAAAAGCGGAGGGAAAAAGCGCAGAATGAGATTTAAATAAAAATTGTCAGAAAGATAAGGGTCCAGAAACAAGTCTATTTCATCTTCTGCCATTGAAAACCAGGAGAGACAGAAGTCTTCATGGCAATTTTGTGAACAGAGCTTTTGTAAACAGAAGGCAATTTATATAACCAAGGCAGAAGGTAGAAACTGGCACACTTGTAGACAGAGTAAGAAAACGCGATAACAGGTGCCACCATTACCCAATTGAAAACTATAAAAATCATTCAGTTCCGATACTGATTGTTTACGTGTAGGTTGCCTGTTCCTGTGTTTCTGTAGGTTCACTCACCCATCTAAGTTTCAAAGACATGCTTATGGGAGAATTGGTGATAAATGTAAGAATACCCTAGTTGTGTGCCTGCCTGTATTATGTTTCTGTTTAAACTACTAACTAAGCATTTTCCATGGTGTAACCCACCTAAGGCCTATAGTGGTAGGCTCCACCTGTCACCACTAACAGCAAAGTGGAAGCAGATGATGAACAAATAAAGGCTAACTAAGGTACTAATGAGCCACTATATATGGAAATGTTACCAGAAATTAGTGCTTCCAATAGATTTGTGTGTGTCCACAGGCTAACTCGAATGTCACCTTTCATCATACCTGGACCTGCCTGTGTCTGTGCCTTTGAAGTCAGCAGCCTCAGATCAGTGCTCCCGGCTTTAATGGCTTTAGAAAGGCGTGAAATGAACACACCCCGCACACTCGGATGAGGCCAAATCAGCTCCATTACCAACGCAGGACCCCTGGACTCTCCACATAACATTATAAGTGAAGACATTTATAGAGGCACCCAATGAACTATTCTCAAGAACCTGTGTAGAGCTGAGGCAATGTAAAGTAACAATGGTGGGGTGTGCCATGGATGCTTAAAGTAGCCATGGTATGTGGACTTTAGAATGATTTTAGGCTACATCTACAAAAAATACTTGACCTATACAGCACTGTATAGGGGAGCTCAAAATGACTGTGTTCTTTTTTATTTGCTAACCTGTGTCTCCTTGAGTGACCTCAGTGTTTTGTCTTTTGAACTATTTTCTTACTCATACTTACACTTATTCACTTTATTCCTAGTCCAAACCGATACTAATGAGAGTTGATTACTGATTTATAGCACTGTGTTGTGTCATCTATCCGGCTATTCTGACAGTTTCCTCTAATTTAACAGGGTTAACCCATCATTAATTCAGTGCTAACAACACAAAAAGACAAGCAAATGGTATCATCTCTTAATTGAATGTGAAAGGAGAGTGAATTGCTGCAAAACTCACAAGCAACTGTTGGCTGCATGTGAATTGTGGTGCCACTGGCTAGGCAGTTGGCAATGTATTGTCAAATCTAATTAACATTAGCCAACAAAAATCAAGAATTGTGCATTTAGGTCCTTTTGGCAAATGGCAACCAACTGACTACATGTGTCACAGATTTTTAGGAGGATTTAGCACTAGATTAGCAAAGGTTACCTGCTAATAGCTAATTGTTGTGTTGTGCTGAATAGGTATGGCAGGCCATGCTTTGCCAACATATACTTTGGGTTTCTTCAGCCAAATAACACAAATACTACTTGTATATTTGGCCAATTGGGCTACATTACTACATTTACACCCCCTGAAGAAGGCACAAGCCCATACGAGTTGGTGTGCTTATAACGACTTTTAGCCCAAGCACATGTAAGGTCTTAAATTTGCATTGATGTGACACATTCTGGCTAGATATGAGCTCTCATACTCCTTGATGCATTGTGGAGGACCTCTCAAAACAGGCACTTGTTTCATGTAAAAAATTACTTCAGTGAAGTTTTACTATCCATCATCCATATTTTCGGTTATATAAGACCTATTGCGTTACTTCAAATTTATAACAGAGTACCTTAACCCTGCATATCCTCTATTATTCTCCAAAAGTGGCAATTACTCTGTGGGCGGCGCAATCAGCTACCACAACAGTTTGAACACAGACGGAAAACACTCAAACCGGGGCTAAACATACCGCATTAAGTGCACTGTTTGCTCGGCAATCATTATACCGAATTGCAGGCTCGAATGGTAATCACGGCTATAACAATTCTCATCAACTTCCCGCCGACTCTCGATGCCTTAATAAGCTACCACCACCGTGCAATCTCCCCGTGGCTAGCGAAAACCCAAAGTAGAGCTGAGTGGGTATGGTTACTGAAGGTGGGCCAAAACAGTGCGCACACCAAGTAGGGTCAATTATAGGTTTGAAAATGCTAATGGTGAATAATTACCCAGGAGGAAGTTTGCTTTAAAACACAAATATTGCTATTGTGCATCTGTTTATGCTAAATCAGCTGACCCCTGTGTCGTGACGCGATTGGCAAAGGGGTAATTTATAACAACATGGCCGCCACTCTCCTCCCGCCGAGAGACGCATGCTAATGAAGACAAAGAAGCAGAGTTATGAGCAACATCTGTGAATGGGAACACTCAGGGTCCCGTCGAGTCTTGTTGGCTGCCATTATGTCGTTGACGGATTGTGCTGTGACAGAAGTTACTAAAAGCCTCTTCCCGATACTTTATCAACAGTTTTTGAGGGATGAAAAACACACACACACGCTTTTAGATGTAATTGGTGATCACGGTTTTAAATAAAGGAAGGGCAAGGGCTCTTAAGTGGCTTCCTTTTGATTCTAATGCAAATATGCTCATGATGACAGCTTTATAACGGCAGAAGTGAAAAGCCAGAGCGATGAGTCTTCATTTGACTGGCTTTTAAAGGGATAGGCCGGTAATTTGTAAAAGGGAGTTTATGGGATACTTAGTGAGAAGGAAAGTTATTCTCTTCAGAAGGTAATTGTAGAAGAAGCAGGCAGAAGCAACAATGCAGGATTTGTGTAATGTAGTATGTCTGCTAATGGTGCCAGTGAAAACACAAATTATAGTCTAATAACTCCTCTACAACTAATATCACATGTACATGTGTTCCAAAGATAGCATTTCTAGCACACATTTATTATCAGAATGATCTTATGATGGCTTTTTATTGGATTTCTTTATCCATATAACTCCACAATGAAGCACTCACCAGTACAAGCATTTTAAGATTAAGATGAAGATAGATTTACAATGTTTTCAGCAGGACCAATTGCGTAGCTTAGTGTTTTGAATATATATGTACATATTATTGTTAAAGCCTATTATCTATATGTTGTGGTTATGTTTCCCGTCTTTGGTGCTGGAAGTCTTTTCTCTGTTATAGAACCAAAAACTGTGCCCACCCCAAGCACAAATAAATGTTGCACCAGGAAGGGCATTTGCTGTAGTGATCCATTTTTACCGACGCCAGGAGGTTATGTGATCGCCGGCGTTTGGCGTGTGTGCGTGCGTGTCCGCGTGCGTGTCCGCGTGCGTGTCCGTGTCTGTGATCAAGATAACTCAAAAACTACTGCACGGATTTGGATGAAGCTTTCAGGGATGGTCAGGACTGGTTTAAGGAAGAGGTGATTAAAATTGGGTACATCT
>JAVQKG010354636.1:0-11890 GCA_036025885.1 Hypseleotris bucephala | reverse complement strand
GACATGTGCGTATGCGCTGCTCTTCCCTCTGTCACGTGGTCAGCACGGCACCTGCGAGAGAGGAGGAAAAGAGAGAGTGCACGCAAGTGAGTGCTCTGAGGCGGGGGTAGAGCTCACAGCTGCACCCGCGGCTCGTGGAGGAGTTTTGAGGACAGTAAATGCAGAATCCTACATGCTTTCACGCGGATGGTTACCTGGCAGCCAGAGCAGTAACCCTCCGTAGTTCAAATAAACAATTGTGTTAGGACAAAATATAATGTGATTAATCAACGTTATTTTATCAAGGATGCGTTAAAGTTTTTTAATTAATCGCATGCGTTAACGCGTTAACATTGACAGCCCTATTAATAATACAATCTGGTTGATTTAGTGCTCTCTAGCATCCACAGCACACAACTTTAGTAAATGTATAAAAATTGTACTCAAGTATTACTGTAGAATGGAAATGAATGAAATATACTTCAAAGCAGTAGATTTAGTTGGAGTGTGGATCTGTCCTGTAAAGTGAAGAGTGCACTGAACAGAGCCATTTTGATGTGGCATCACTGTCAGTTCACCCGTATCATTTAGGGTAAGGCCTAAAAGCGCCTTGTGGAGGTGTACAGTTTCTGGTAGTGCTTGAAGTTCTGTAGTCCACGATCTGACAGTTGGGACAGTGAACACATCGCCTGGTCTACCTGGACAATTAGAATACCTGGTTAACTTAAATCTTTGTTTGAGTTCAGCTGTCGTGTTTTTGTTTTTTATATTCCACTTTCACCAAATTGGTACTTCCTGCTGACGTTGCTTAGGAACAAACGGTGTGTCTTTCAAAAAATGTCACGCTGAATTGCATTGTGGGTAATATCCTTCACTGAAGTCTGCATGGATACCCACTGACGGCAAGTAGGCCTGTATGTTTCCAAGTGTACTGTAGAGGAGAGCGGATGTTGTATTTTTTCAGAGAAACAAGTAATAAGATGCCTGTAAATCACATGACCAGAGAAACAGGAAATCTTGTACTGTAAGTGTCAGTTTATCAACAATCTCTTTAGATTAGATATTTCACAATCATTATGCAATATCCTTTTAGCTTTTAGTATCTAAAAAAATGTGTGCGTAAAAAACACAAACAAAATCAAATTATTACAACATGATTAATAGTTAGTGCATAGACAACAGCTACAGGGATAACACAACCATGAACTCTGACATTGATTCAGAATATAAGGCAATAGATATGCCACTCTGCACCTCACATTCTACTGACTCTTGTTTTCTGTTTTCACCGTTTTCTATGTCAGTTTTGTGGCTCTCTCTTTCTATTGTAATTTCTACATTGGGCATCTTCCAAGTGGTGCTCGAGCCCACTGTGCTTCCACTTGAAGAATGCCACTGAGAGTGTGCTTAGATGGGAACATGGCTCTCAGTTGTGACCACATGGTACAAAATAAAGTTAATAAGGTCAGATTACAAAAGCAGCTGCAAAGGGCAAAATCTGTAAAGGTCAGAGGCAGGACTAAAAAGGGCTCAGCGTGCGACTCAGTGTGATAAAAGGGTACGATCATGTGACAGGGGCACCGCAAACGACAAGAACATAACGTCACTGAAGATTTGTGGTATTAATTTTGAATTGGTCCGTCTAAAAACTGAATTTGTCATGTGTCAAGTTAATAAAATTTGTACAAAAACGCAAAGTCTGTTTTATCACTGTCTGCAAATTCACTTTTGCAAAGGGGTTTTGGGTTTGATCCAATAATAGTTCAATCCTTGGGCCCACTAGAATTTCTCTGGCTGGAGTCTGCATGACTTCCCTTTGTTACAGTATAAATTCTCTCAAACAATTTCCATCCAAATACATGAACAATCTGTGACTCTAAATTGCCTGCGACTAACTGGCCATTGTGCAGGGTGTTCCCTGTCTAAGGCCCATAGATGCTGAGAAAGGCTCCAATCACCTGTGACTCCTAACAGGAATGAGCAGAAGATGTGTGAGAACAGTTTGTTAGTCGTCAAATACATTTCCTACAATTACAATTATTTTGTATCCAAGAATACCACTCATTTCATTTAGAGGGACTATTTATAGTGCATACCAGTTATGAAAAAAATCTGACATATAACTGCAATTGAAGGGCATGTTCCCACAAAAGGATAGTAGCCTGCTTAGCTAAGGCTAGCAACACATAGCTTACATTGAACTAGACTACTGCCCATGAGCAAAGAGCACAATAAAACACTACTGGAGATACAATTGTAAATTTCAGTCTACAGACTATATTCATTTTCAGTCCATAATTTTGCTATGTTTAGAGACTGTATGTCTGGCAGCCATGTTATATTTTCTACAACAATAGTCATTATCAATAGTGTAGAAAATATGTGCAAAAGTCTTTTGTACGTTTGACAATAAATATTTCTTTATGTATATATCAAAGTGTGAAAATTGTTAGTAATTCATTTTCACAACTTGAAATGGTATTGTGAAAAGTGTTATATAGTAAGCACAAGCTGCATCCAAATGTGGAGTGTGAATTCAGGCTCCACCACCACAGCTGTCCTCGCTCCTTTCCGCACTTCACAGCTCTTTAAGCCCCAATGCCAGCTTTAGTCAGAGTCACAGCACCAGACCAGCACCACATGTTCCCAACTCCAGACAATACGGCCTGTTATCAGCGGCCACAGTGCCATCCGCTGGCCGGCTCGCTCATGTGCACACCGAGCCGGCTGGATGCGGACAAGAGATAGGGGGAAGCCTGATAGAGCCTCAGGCCTATAAAGAGAGAAGCATTGTGTGCAACTAAACCACAGTGTTGTCAGTTCTGCATCAGAGGACTGGACGCGTATTCTTAAATCGCCCAATTTCAGCTCCCATTCCCCGCTGTTTCTCACAACATGCTGCCAGCTCTGCACTCAGTCAAACATACAAACCTATGTGTAGCAGCTTAAATACACAATACTGTGTTTTTCAGGGTTTAGTTCCAGAAAATGTGGACCTAATGGGCTGGCAGATAGAAAAATGGAACCAAAATGCAACTTGCTTATAGAGTTCTTAAATGGTAAAATTTGACAAGTTGACTTTGAAAACTTAGTTTGTCTATATCAACAATGGGCCTTTGACAGGGTGCCCTATAACATTGGCCACTTAGTTGCAGTGTTGACACGTACATTTAAATACAATTCTCCCATTTAATTACTAGGTGTAAATTTTTAAGCATCTATGAAAGACCCTTAAGTAAACAGAGTGACAATTAGACAAATGTATTTTTAGGGCATACTGGTTCCTGACTTCAGATTGAGTTTTTAGAGTGGTTCTATGTCTATGTCATTGTCCATCTAGTTCCACCTAAAGCCCATAGTTGCTGGCATGGGCTGCCATCACAAACAAACTGGGGGTCAGGGCCCAGGGGGTTTGCAAGGCTTTGGGATCCCTGACCTACAAATCCTAATGGGAATAATATATTAATTTATATTTGTAAGGCATGTTGGTGTTTATTAAGCAATTTGGTAACACTTTAGAGTAGCATTAGCATTTGTGAAGTATTCTTTAATCGTTGGTAAACAGTTAATTGATGATTTACAAAGCTTTACTTCAACAATAAGAAACACTTTTGAGTTCTAAATACTGTTATTAATGGTAAAATTCCTGTCATAACTTCAGTTAAATCAGTACAATTTCGTGAACAGCTGTGTTAATTAATTATCTATAGACTGCTTATTAACAAAATTCTTGTTAATTACATATTCATTACTGCTTTATAACCGCTAAATAGATGTGCTATTCTAAAGTGTTACCAGCAATTTTAACTAACATTTTCAAATTTTACAACATACAGGCAAAAAGTTGGAGATGGAGTGACACATAAAAGATTTTAGGAGTGCACTAAGTCGTGAAATGGAGGAAGATGAAAGGCGGTGCGGTATTGATTTGATGAACAGAGGAAATGGACCAGATCTCAGTCAGCCCAATAGTATTCGTTCAGTCGAACACAAGCTAATCATCAGAGAGTGCAACTGACTTTGACTTATCACCCCTTTTATTGTATCAGAAAGGATTATATTATCTTTTTACATTCATTTCAAGTGAATGTTTTTTACTGCAGTGGTTAGGGCACATAATGGACAGATTAGGAAGAAGACCTCTGTCCTGGCAACACTCAATATTTCCCCATTAGTGCTCTTGCCTCTGGGATTAGACCTTTGCCACACATTAAAGATGTCAATACTGCTAATATTGTTTTTGGAGGTCCACCACCTTCTCACAGCTACTGCTTATGTAACCAAATCTGCCTGATAAGATACATTGAACAGCTGCAAGACTTTCACAGATAAGTCCTATGGACACTGTTTCACTAGAGGCAAACTAGAAAAAAAAATCAGAAGCAAATTTTGGAAAGACAAGTTTGTATGTTCATTGTATGCTTGCATGACAACATCAATATGTCAATATGCTTTGCACCAATGGCCAAAAAAGAATTAATTAATTAGTAGTACATTTAAAAATATACTACAAATAGTTGGTTACTGTTGGATTGTTGAAAGAGGTTAAATCATTACATTTTCAATGCAAATTCGAATTATTGTTAATGTAGTTATCCCACGTATTCAACTTATCCCATCTATTGCAACTCAGACTGCTGATGTGAGTGGCATTGTTCTGGAGAGGTTTGTTTCCAGATGCTTCACCTTTGCATAGCTTCAGTTATCAAACACTTAAACAGTAAACAAAATTGTTATCCGTTCCCTGCTCAGGAGTTATTTAATATAATAAAAGTAAGTGTATTTCATGACTGGGCAGCACTAAGGCCTTTTCACCACAAGAGAGCACCATTGCACTACATGGAGAAAAAAAAACATTTTATTTCCACAAAACATTTATTATGTTACAGGTTGACCCAACACTATTATAGTAATTTCTGTTTGAACTAAATTGTTTAATTTCATGTATACAAGAAAAAGCCTTAACTGCTATGCAAGCAAGCTGTTTTATAACCTGTCAGTTAAAAAATTGGCACACATTGTGACAAACCATTATGTTCAACAACTATTTAAGACTATTTTAAGAGCTGGATTATGGATAACTATTGAATGGAGAAGGCACCCCTTTGCACAGCATTGTATACAATTTCTTGGGTAAATGAAAACATATACTATAGCACTTGTGAGCGTGTCCTCCTCGATGCAAGTGTGCTGAGGTCATATCCACTGGGATGGCCCGGCGGTGTGCGGACAGGATGAGCAATAGAGCCCTACTTTCTGAGTTAGATAAATACCTCCATCCACCTTATACTAGAGCATACACCAGGGACGGCACAAAAACCAAAATCAGCAATACATAAGCATCAATAATTAAGCAGCCACACACAGAGCAAGGTGGTGTAGGAGGGGAGGGCAGGCTGGGTCCAACACACAACGTTGGTCCGAATTGCAGCCATGTCTCGAGCTCATGGCAAAAGGATGAAACAAAGAGCATTAACGGACTCTAAATGAAATTATTATAAATTATTGTAATGTTTGTTGGTTTTATTTTATTTGCCACTGTGTGTAGCAGGTGTCAGTTTTACAAAGTCGCTGCTGGCAAACCTTCACCAAAACTGAATAATGCAAATTTAACAGTTTGTAATACAACAAAAATTTTGAAAGCACTGCCATTTACTAACAGTATTTATTATTTCTGAATGCATTGCATTGCTATTCTTCATATTCTCTTCTTTTATCTCTTCTTATTTTTCAACAGGCTATGCAACCTAATAAAACATGTTTCTATTTTATAATTTGCATGCATCTCTGGTTAAGTCATTACATTAGTTTCACTCAAAACTGTAATAAAATCAACATGAAGTAAAAACGTTGCTTTGATATTATAAATTATATTGAGGTCAGCCCTTCTCCTATGAACATTTACACTGTGTGACCCAACAAGGAGCAGTCTGCGTGGTATTACTTATTAATGAAGCTACTATAAGAGCAAAACAACCGTGATGTCACTGCTTTCATTCTTTGTGTAAATGTGTTGATTGAAGAGATCTAAAAAACACTGGATGCTTGGAAAGTAAACTAGATCATCATAAACCTTGTGTGATTCAATTTGTGTGTGCCTTTGTCTCCTGGCTCACTGCCAATGCTGTTCTTTTGAAGGAAAAGGGGTTTTGGTGTTATGTTTCTGTGGGGGCTCCGGGACAAGTGGTGGTTTAGGATTTCTTCCAACACTGTCACTTTGTCCTTGTGAAGTTTCTTGTCCTTGCTTGTTTTTACCTTATAGTTGAATGTTTAAATTGCTATAAAGTGAGAGACCTCTAAGTTGAGGTTGTCTGTGGGTTATACCTGAAATGGGCCAGCAGGGGGAGAGGTAGAGTTGACTCCCACAACAAAGTGTTGAGTATAGAATGGGGTTGAATGGGTGCTGTCTGAGAGGCCTGATACAGCAAGAAACACAAGCGGAGTTGCAGGAAACGAAAAAGACAAGCACATAAAGCAGACAATGAATAAGAAAAAATATTTGTGGATTGTTTTATTTAATTTTTTTTGTGCTGCTTGGGACTAACCTGTCTCCCCTCCTCGTAGACATCTTTGGCATCCCACTCTGCGCCGGTGTGTTTTTATTCATGGGCCGTGGAGCAAGCACTGACCTTAGGGAGACCCCGTAATTATCCTGCGCGTGTGTGACAGGCCCGGATAATCAGTCTCTGTGGGAATACCAGTGCAGAGATCTGTGGAAGACGAGTGGCTCTGAAAAGGCCTAATCCTCCATGAAGCACTCACACTCACAAAGAGGAATCGAGAGCTCTCCAACGCCGCCCTGTTTGACACCACCACTCAGGTCACTGTCTGTGGATTTACGCCGCTGTCTTCGAAATGCCAGGGCTTATGGCGTTTAAGTCTGGGTGTATGATGTGTTTAATTAATCTTCATCTTTGTTTTAATTTGCGTTATATAGATAGATATAGATAGACTTAACTGATCCACAAGAAAACCCATGGGCCTACCAACAAAAATTACAGAAATAACTAGAAAAAAAATTATATTGATGTAGCCTATATTTCAATAAAGGCCCACACGTTTACATGATGGTACCATGACATAACAACTATTTAACTCAGCAATGTGATGTTGTATTGTAGTGTCACAGCTTATAATAAATACACTCAGGGATAGCTCATTATATTATGTCAATGTTTTTATCATAGAAGCAAAATATACTCATTTGTTATTAAAATAGTACTGTCATGTATAGCCAAACTGAAAGTCATTATAGATTTTGCATCAAATTAATTTTGTATATATGTAGAAAATAACCAACAAGTACGTGTGACCTATGAGTAACAACTAGTAAAAAGTAAAAACTATTGCAATACATTGCAAGTGTACAGTTTTTTTTTCTGTGATTTGACCAAGGCTATCCTAACCTATGAATACAAACTATCAGACTGAATTAATTTCCCAAAAGTTGAAGTTTTTGTTGACGCTGATCCAAATCTATGCCTTTTTTGTCTCTGTGGATTTGGGACTTCTCCATTTGGAGCTTGGGAGGTGCTACAGGTCACAGTTAGGAGACAATGTGGTTATGTGCCGTGCTTGAAATTTGTTATGGCAGGGATGCTTGTGCAACTCTGCCATACAAGATGAAGTGAGCAGGCATTTCCCTCAGGGGGCCCAAGAATCAATTACCACTCTCCCAGAGGCACTGGATTGGCTATACCGGGGACTGACAGCATGCCAGGCACCAACACACACGGTCATCCTGTCATCGTCTGATTCACACATAATCACCTCCTAATTGTATCACTTCGGGCTGCAGGTACATGTAATTTACAATGGGAAGTCAATTCACAGGGGTTTTGGCGGGCGGTGCTACTGTGTCCCTCTAGAAATGAAGTCGAGGCAAGCTGCTTTTAATGCGCGTGGCCCCGGACTGCCCCGCGCTGCTGAAAGAGGTTTGGGAACTCCACTTTTGTGCTTTGGCAGTTTGATCGACAGCTGACATGACTAGCTCTGGAGTTGCCAGTCAGTTCGTAGCAACAGCGAGTAGCCCCCTCTGCTAGAGTCCTGGATAAGAAAAAAAACTTCAAAGCCGTCTTTCTTAAGTCTTGTTGTGTGCACTGTCTCCAAGTGATCAGCTCCATGTTGCAACAGTATCCTCTGGACAATGGAAAAGTTCAAGCAGACATTGTGCAAGGAGTAGTTTTGGAAAGTTTACTGTTGCTAAGGTTACTGTCTCCGCAATGCCGCGCCAGAACATAAAGTAGCCTAAATTATTCATCCAATTATGTGACACTAAGAGCTTTTACACCAGGTGAGACAAAATTAATTAAAAAAGCCTCATGGGGTAGACTTTCCTCCTTAACTTAGTCTAAACTTGAATACATGATGTCATATAAAGCATGCAGCAGACTCCCCAGAGCATCAAAACAGACAGACCTGAAAGAGTCACATGACCAGTGTATTAATCCAATGCATTATGGTCATCGATCAATATGTATTTTACTGTGGTATAACAATATCCATTCATCAAGTCAGGCCCAGTTGGTCTGTGAAGGATAACCTTTTAAGACATCAACAGGAAAAAGGACTTGTGTTTAGTATTCAGCTGTGGAAGCATTTGTATGTCAGGAAACTATACTAAAAGACAGGGGAAACTTTTATTCTAATGCAAACTATGGCCCAGGGGCCAAATTTGGCCCACAGAGCAATGTTTTGTGGCCCTCAGGCTTACCACTCAGTTGCCCCAAATTGTCTTTTTATTTCATTTAACTCAAAAACTAACAAAAAAACATTAATTGTGTAAAGAAGGTTATGATTTATAGGGACACTAACCACACAAAATATGCTTAACATATGTGGCCAGAAAACAAATTTAAACTAAATTGAAATCGGTCACCTCAGCGAGTGGCTCTCCTTGGTGTTGATTTTTGACATGTGGAAAAAGTTTAGACACCCAACCATTAAGCGCATGGCCAAAAGGGAATTAATGTGCTGTTTTCAGCTCCATATAATGGGTACGAATCCAGACCGCTGCAGTTTGCTTCTCCGTGTTCTACTATCCCATTTCCTGTAGGTTCTCTGTCAAGTAAGGAGTAAGATGTCAAATATTTTTGCCAGAATTGAGGCATCACCATTGGTTGTGTCACCTACAGAAATGAAATAGAGATTTGTACTAAAAAACTGATTTGAACATTGATGAGACATTTAAATTTTTTTTTCTTAACTCATTCACTAGAGAAATTCACAATCTATATATTCTGTTGGATAGACTACTATTTTTAGTGAACCCATTGTGTATATATGGTCAATAAAATGACATCAGAAACACAAAAAACTCCCACTCAAAAACCAAAGGAGACAGGTGATACCTGTTATTGAAACTGAACAACCAATCAAACAAAGCACTTTTGAATGTGGTTGTTCTGAATGAAGTTGGAGACTACTGAGTCAACTGAATGATTCCCAACAGCAGAATTCACACTAAAAAATTGGTGTTAACGTTTCCAACAACTGGGGGGCTATTTCACTTGTTGTGTAAGATCACTTATGAAATTATAGGAACATGTACTGTATATAGCCAGACTCTCCACTGTACCAGCTTTGAGTCTGGTGACTCACTCACACAAATTGATTTCTGGAGGGGCAGGACTAAAAACAACTTTGCAGATCAACCATTCAGGCCACACAGAGGCCTTTGTACAGGCCTGAACTGTCTGTGAAGTGGAGGGTCATCATACTGAGTTGCTCTGTATAGAATATACATACAGAGAACTCGCGCCACACTAACATTTATAGACATAGCATCAGATAGTCTGCCTAAAACCTTGTTGAAAGTGTTTTGGACAAGTTAGAATCCTTTGTTAAACTATTTGTATGGGCAAATTCTACAATATTTCCACACAACAAACGGAAAGTCAAGTCAGTGGGTATCAGCCAATGACAGCTGTGGAGCCAAAGGCCATGGCAGCTACAGGTGCGCCTCATTCTTTACCTCCTGACTGAGATGGATCAGTGCAATTTCTGCTGCGAGCATTGCACTAAGTTGTCTCTAAATAATTCAAGAAGTGGAGCGCTTTTCAAATTGCTTTTATTTTGAGCAGAATACAAAACAGACAATGAAAAAACAGCCTCTCTTTGCAGTGGAAAAAATTCAGCATCAGGGAAAAACACTATGCACGATGAATGGCTTCATACATCTCCTCTCATTTCAGTTTTATGCTACACAGCGCCCATTCAAACCTTCGTAGAAAAAGTGCTTTTTTGCAATGTTGTATTTTTTTCTTTTTCAAACACGATTTAAACTTTAGTCAGCATTTGTAAGGTCCATAGCGGGGAAACTTCAGAGGCGAAAATTTACAAAGCGAGCTGTTTGACACCGACACAACAACTCCAGTTAACAACTCTAGCCGTAGATTGTGGCTTTGCCTTTCCATCTTTTTTCTCTTTTTTGCCGAGTAAACAAACATCATTTCGAGTGATTTTTCACAATGTCTGGCTGTGCAAAGTGCTCTTGAGCCTCCCTCTACTACTGCTGCTGCTCGGTGCTTGTCAAAAGGCGCTAGCTTTAATCGCTTGGCGCCATGTGATGTTTCAAGGCCGCGCGCTCTTTCCTCCCAGCCATCTCCCGCTATTTATCTGTCAATCACTGGCACGCTTGAAAAAAATAGAGCCCCTATGCGTTTTATTCTGAGTGGTGCCTGATCAATATCATCAATTCATACGCCTACCCCTATCCTCCCCTTCTTTTTGCCTGCGTACACCACCCCGCATGTATTTTCCCTTCATCTCAACCGCCTTTCTTCTTCCACTCCCTCACTCCCTCCTGCTCTCTCTTTCTCGCTCGCTCGCTCTCCCGGTTTGCTGCAGCTGTATCCATTTCCTCCTGGCAAAAAGGGACTTTATGAATAAATGATACTGAATTGCTGAAGGTTCAGATACTAAATAATGAATTTCACCACCAAAAACACAACAACTTCTCCAATCATAAAATAGCTCTCCCCTTCCATATTGATTGTGCTCGTGCAACCAGATGCAGAGAGCGCAGTCTTGCAATCCGTAGCAAGGTAGAAGAAGAGCATTAACACTGAGCAAAAGAAATGTATAAAAATGATAGGGAAGCCACCTGCGTTTTTAGCCATAGATGTGTGATAAGAATGGCTATGGCGCTAACCGCGGAGTCTTAGGCTGAAGGGGAGGCGGAGGAGAGAAGAGAGAGAGAAAAAATCTGAAAACTTTCCTTCATGGGACATTTAAAGTAAGTGCGGTCATCTATTCGGTTGTGATGCTGCCGTGTGTGTCGTGTCTGTGTGCTTTGAGTGTGTGTTTTTGCCAAGTGTGTGTCAGAGCCAGCTTGAAGGAGAAACTGTATTGGCTGTTGAGGCCATGCTTTTTTTTTCCTTAGGTCATAGCCAGAATTGAGGTGCGATAGTGAGAGGAGTTTCAGGATGTGGATAAAATTATAGTTTTATTATTGTTTTTACAATATTGGTGTTAATAGATAGAGGGAGCAGCTCACTCACAGGGGGGATGTGAATGGGAGAGTGTCTCAGGGGTGATGGTGGGTTATTGTTACAGAGGTTTGTGAAGGATATTGAGCAGACGTAGACTTTTGCATGCTCCACTGGTTCTTACATCACATGTTGGTGTGCAAAGTGAAATGGGAAGTTCACAAGTATCTTGTGCCTGATCCATCTATTTCAGAATTTTGTGTAACGTCAGAGCTTGTGTTCTTATTTTCTTTTTTTTTTCTTTTTTCATTGTTGTTAGTTTAATTTAATATTAATTATTCTCTCTTTTTTTCACAGATGCAGGTAGGGACTTTTAGTCTGTATATTTTACAACATTTTTGTCATGTTTGACATTTTTATTTAAAGTTGATTACTATCACTTGACCATACACACTCAAAAATGATAGTAAATTAATAATTGC
>JAVQKG010354625.1:0-12400 GCA_036025885.1 Hypseleotris bucephala | reverse complement strand
TATTATAATCCATGAACTAAGGTGGACTGAGGATAGGGAAAACAAAACACTTGCACAATTATTAATTATGCCATTCCCCATTGTACAAAGCTTTAGAGCAAAACACTTCTAGTCAGGTATAAACACTCAATCTGTAAAATACACAATTCTTACATAGTTTACAATACTTTATTGACCTCTTGTGGATGGGGTTAGCATGTGACCTTAAAATGGTACATAATCGTTAAAAAATCCAGAACGGTTACTTTTTTTTCTTGCTTTTAACTGAGTTATTATTTTCCCAAACATTCAATAAAGTTAACAAATCAGGCAAACAAACAATGATAGTGAAAAAACATAACTTCATTGGCAGGGGTAGAAATGATAAAAAATTATATTTGTAATTCACATTTTTCTTAATGGCAGAACAGGCATTGTAATTAGACATTATTTCTACACCAACTACTGCATTTTGAGGCACACTTTTTCATATGTCTTTCCATATTTCACCTTCCACTCATTGTATTACTCCCACTCATCCAGTTGTGTGGCTATTCACAGCGGCCGCTCCCCACAGTGCAAGCTGCTGGTGAAATGTTAGCACATTTAAACAACAGTCAGTGCAACTATTATCTATCTGAGTGTTACACTTGTGCAAGGCTTTGTGTTTTTGTGACGCTGCTGGCGACTGATAAACCCCTATGGTGTGAATCATGACACTATGGAGGACAGCAAAGGAAGCAAGAATACAGACTAGAATACATGTCTCCCCATTGGATTCAGCGTTTCAGCGTACATCTCATTCTTTTACTATATAGCTCCCCAGTGTAGGATATAGATAGATATGTGTGCACCAAAAATACTCCGCCAGGATTCATTCATTCTACTTGGTGGTGTCTCTCTTTGAGGAAGAATAGGTTACAAGTATAATAGGTGGATAACAGGGGACATGGGTCTGAGGAGGTACAGTATAGAGAGACTGTGCAATCTGCCGGCTCATTATGTTGCTTTTGTTGAATTTGCATTATCCTGGTAAAGGTCAACTGTTCACTAATATAAATACAGATAAATAGAGATAAAAGTTAAATGTTTACAAAGTTCAATTAAAATGATATCCTGTATACTATACTAGACTATACTGTATCAATAGATAGCAAAACCACACACGCAAGAACTCTGTGGTTGTGGATTTGTAGGAAATACAATATTAGGTAAATACATTTACAAAGCATAAATATTTGGAATATGGAATTGGGTAACTTTCTAGTCAGGTTACAAAGAGGGTGTGTTTTTGTGCTATCATACATTATAATTATCAGTGATTAATAATAAAGGCACATAAAAAAGCAAAGCTGCTGGTTTATCATAATATTCTTATTCTTAATGGTCTTATTTCCGCTAACAAAGATATACAGGCAACAGGCTATTTATATACTCCTGTGAATCTTATTATGTATTATGATTAGAGAGCATATGGCAAATCTAAGGGTTAAGTATGGCTTAGAGTTAACAGTTGGACAGCTTTAGCCATTCTGTATAATTTTGATTAGCTTTTGATAATATACCTTTATCGTTCACTATGTAAAAAAAAATGACTTTGTTAATGTCAATCAAACTACTAATTCTTACAATATTTGCTCTAATAAATTACAAATTGTCATTGATGTTACACAAGGATTTGAACCACTCAGATCACATGGTAAATCATCCACATTGTAGAAGCTTTGTCTATATACAGTGAAGTACTGTATGCCACAAACAGGCTTGTAATCAGGATCGGATCAAAATGTATTGTGCAAATCTTTAGATAGCACAAGAAAAATGGAAAAGCATTGTGTACAGTCTAAATTACTTCATGTATCATGGGAGTGCCATCTAATACCATGTCTCCTAAACAGTACAGGAATAAAATGCATTATATTTAAAGCTGAATTTAGTTACTTTAGTTATTTTAAAGCCTTTAATGTATCTATAATGTCACTGAATCAGAGCCTATGCATCAAAACTACTGACTTTCTCCTGGAGTTAAAATAAGACATTTTCTGATAAGGCTGACAAAAGCAGGCGAACTGGAAGTGCAGATAGCAGCACAGAGTGTGATAAACCTGCAAACAAAGCTGTGCTCAGACATGGATCACAAGGTGCTCATAATAACTCAGACAGAAGTGAGGAAATACTGAAGACTTATGTGTAAAGTCAAAGATATATGCGACATAGAGCTGTATACAATGTCACACCTCTTTTTCCCACTGCCAAGGATATTACTGATGTGTAAGAGATGTAGTAATATAGAAAGATGCACAGTTGTGAAGCATGTCCATTATCACTCTAGTCCTTCTCTAACATATGGTATCTCACTGCAGACTAGCCCCATCATTTCCACAAACAACTATACATTGTATAGTATATCTTGAAAAGCGCTGTACCAGTAGTCTGCAATATTAGTTTATATTTTAGTGCATATGTTAAAATGAATGAAAGATGTTTGCTACTGTTTGTAATTAATCACAGATACTACTGAACTATGTTTTTGACACACAGTGATATCCTCCTCTCTTTACTATGCTGTAACCAAGTAAGAACCAAATTTTACAGCCTTAATGCCATAACAGTTAGTAATTTGTTATGTGTGTGCACAGTACTTACAATGACTTCCACGACGACCGGTACAGTACTGTTGAGGGAAGAGTTTCCTCCATCTTTAGCCATGACTGTAATGTAGATGACTCCATTGGGAATCTTCTCATAGTCCAGTGGTTTCATAACACTGATGACTAGGTAAAAGAAAAGCAAAAAAATAAAAAATACAATATCTAATATATTATTTAGCTTCACTTTCAGAATCCTTATGCAATCATGTCAAAAATTGTATAGTGGACACAAGACAACTATCAAGCATAGGATTTCTGCACTGACCATGTGTGATCTTTTTTGTATTGTTTGGTAAGTGTCTATTTAATAACATTACTAATTTTACCATTTTAATTTAGGTAATGTAGGTACCAAACGTATAAAGCGATACATCTGTTAAGGAAAGTTAAATGGTTCAAGTTTTCAAAGTTTGCCAAATGTCTCTCTTAGATCTGTGGATGTGTTCATTAAAGTGATACCTGCGAAGCCCTCCACCATGATGATACTGAAGTAACTGGGGAACGCCGAGATCGAAATCATGCTGTATGTCAGGATGTTGTTCGGAGGAGAATCGTCGTCAGTCGCCTGTGGGTGGCCAGACATTTTAGTTAGAGATGAGCCTTTTATCTTACACCTCAATGACAAGCCAAAGTCCACTGAGACAAGACAAAGTTTTAAAGGGGACAGATGGTGTATAGTTTATGATACAAAGTAGTTTATGTATGTTTTTGGTACACACTTGAAGCATGTGTAAAGCCAGGAAGCTGTCAGTCAGTCGTGGCATCTTTTTGGACAGATTAAAGATAAATTGTTGGCTATTAGCGGAGTTAGCGTCAATACTGGAGGAACACCAACTGAGCTGAGACAGGCTAAGCGTGACAAAAGGACAGATAAAAAACCAAGGCTAATCCACAACACCATCAACAACAATGACACCCACTCATTATTTAGGATCTGGCAACAACCTAAACAGGAGAGCAGTCTACTAGGCCTTGCTGGCATCATTAGAAAGACTGGACAGGTTGTCAAAAATACTTAAGTTGTATCTCTCTATAACTCTTTGATATGACGCCAAAGTTGTTGAGTAAGCAATACCCTTTTCTTTCCAAAGCTGTGAGTGTCTGTCAACTCGAATGAAACGTTGACAAATTGTATTATTTCAGACAGTCGTTTACCGGCAAGCGGAGTCGAGGGCAGAGAAATGAAATAGATGAGTGGAAAAAGAGGTAAGGGAGAAAGAAGTATTGGGAAGACTGAAAAGGGTTTTTGAAAGGGATTGCAGTGAGAAAGCATAAGCAGTGAGGGATAGGCAGTGGGAATCTCCAAAAGCATTGTTTGTTTGTTAAAAGAAAAAAAAAGCTTGTTTTTTTCTTCTTTAGCTTGTTTTTTCATTGTTCTTTTTAGCTTGTTTTCACATGACACAATATTCTATAGGGGTTTAATTGAGCTGGAAGCAGACACAAACTAGATTATGGTGCAAAAGTGTGATGTTATGGTGTAATTTATAATTAACATTTATGCAATTCCTGAGCTCCTTGACATGTAACAAAAACTGACATAAAGCCCTCTCAGTAGGGCTTGGCCTGGGCTGGCTTATGACCTTAGTGTATAAATCGTGGGTGGCTTAATATTCTATGTATTAGGCCAGTTGTGATTAAGCAATATCACAACTACTTGGCTCTATTCAAAATACCACTTCACTACAGTTAATTTTCACTGACAGAGACCTTTTGGACTTTAGAAGTTTTTGTTTATGGACCTGCAATTAATGAGCTTACTCTTCTGTTGTAAGCTCAAGTGAACAATTTCTTATAGTGTGTATGCAATATTACTAGCCCCTACTCCCCAACAATCTGAGGTTTTGACATCAAATAAATTCAAGAAAAGAACACAATCTCTGCACCTTTCTGTGTTTTTTCTCTGTCAAACATAACTTTGTGTACACACTGTCGCATGTCTCAAGGCAAATCGCTGACACACACAACTGCGCCACTGGTTTCCCCTGTTCCTCGCAGGCGCTGCATTAATATCAGCTGCGTTTAAGGTTAGCGCCGACTAATCAAACATAGTTCTCCAAGCGTTGAACCCAGTCATCAGCTCAAAGCCTACACAATGTGAAGGACAATGCTGGAGCCGGTGCCACGAGGTACGTAATAGTTCTTCTGCCCAGGGAGCAATCAAAGGAAACGCTGAGCCATTAGTTACCATTGTGCCGCTGTACTTTGGCTTTTTCTGTGGCAGTGACTGATGGCAAACGCACAAGGCCAGCCAGTTCCTCTAGGATGAAGTGCACACAAACATATAACCTTACAATTACAGGAACATGAAGAAAGAAAGTGAAAGAAACTCAATCAAAGTACAGACCATACTCTATTGTTGGGCTTTTCATTGGGACTTTGTGACTGTTACAGACACACATGACCAAAAAGAACGTGAGATTAGGTTTTGAAATAAAAGAATAAAAATGTTATTTAAAAAAGGGGGTTTTTAGGGGTATACAGGAATGTTGTAGGGCCACACGGTTGCCTTTTTTGTAGAGTTTGTATGTGTAGTTTGTATGTCTGAACCATCTTTCAGTGTTAGCATTCCTTGCCGGCATTACGCGCCATACCTCTTGCTAAAAGCAGCTGAATAAATGAATAACTTACAGGCATACAGTAAAGGCAAGGAAGACATTCACACATTATACATGTCTGTAAAGTATGACAACTAGGTATCTAGGTATCTATAGTGATAGTTCTGGTATTGGACATTATCTACAATCTACAAAATCTATCTAATCAATGGCTAGTCAAAATACTCACACTTGCAAACCTCACAAACCAAATTTAACATACAGCATATCTAACAATCTGTAGTCAACTGCTTTCTAACTTATCATCCCAAACTAACTGGAAAAGGT
Organism: Hypseleotris bucephala; assembly: GCA_036025885.1. Lineage (NCBI taxonomy): Eukaryota > Metazoa > Chordata > Actinopteri > Gobiiformes > Eleotridae > Hypseleotris > Hypseleotris bucephala. The sequence continues at coordinate 6,888 of JAVQKG010354625.1, read as the reverse complement.
AAAGTCTACTTGGATCTTTTTTTGGTATGGTCAAATTCTTGGATTGAGTGTCCAGTTAATGTCAAATCATGTAAGCAGAACTCACCCTGACACGAGCCACTGGAATTATGGCCTCTTCATTCTCCCTCAGTGATCCCACATACATCTCCTTTTGAAACATTGGTGCGTTGTCGTTTATGTCCAATACGTTGATTCGGATTCTCCCAGTGGTCACCTCCCCACCACCGTCTCGGGCCAGAACGGTCAGAGTGAAGCGCATCATGAGCTCATAGTCCAGACTGCCCTGCAGAGTGACCCAGCCAGTCACAGGGTCCAGTGAGAATCTTAAAGAAAAACAAAACAGGAGATGGTAAGACAAATCTGTGTTTTGAACATTAAAGTCACCAGTGTTTAGACAAAATAGATTGCAAAACTTTTTCATGGGCTATAGAGGAAGTATTTCTTATAGTATGGCTACTGTTACATAAAGTCAGGGATATGACTTTTGCGCAAAATTACAGAATGTTTCTGCAAAATGGACTATAACCTAAACATTACTTTTATTTTTTTAAGTTTTAGAATATCCTACTCAGGGATGCACCGATATGAAATTTCTCGGCTGATACCAATATTGCAAACACCAATTACACTGATTCTCATATTTGGTAAATATGTTTCAGCATACTATTTGTGCATTTTCACTGGCTCTACTCGACTCGTCTTAACGCGTCTCGGTTTTACTCAGTTTGGTTTGTTTTCCATTATTTTTAGTACTGCTTTGTTGTTGCCTGATGACATCTGCACACCACTGCGGTGATGTCAGATATGCGCGACAAATACAAACCTATAACTATAAAAAAACCTCATTAGCGCGTTGATGTCAATTTTTGTATCAGCTCGGCTCACTTGGAACCAGGGCTGAGCAGATACTAAAAAAGTACCTGATTCTGGTAACGGTTGCCTTGTGGAAAGGCTCAAAAAGTGGGTAGAACCAAGTCGAGTCAAGTCGAGCCAGTGAAAAAGCGCCATACGTTTCCAAGAATGTGTGGCCTATTTGAGATTGGTGGACATAATATACTGTATATTAGGTGGTTTGGTGATAAACATAAACTCAAAGTGATTTTAAGCTAGAATGAGTTGAATTAAGCTGAGCAGAGAAAGTCTTACTGGTCTGGGTCATCACTGAAGTAGTAACGCACAACCCCAAATGTGCCGTCGTCAGCATCAGTAGCCTGCACAAAAAGAAGAAAAAGTTATTTTAAAATATAAGAAAATGATTCTTCAGCCAACAAATATTTTTGCTGTCTTTTCTTGATGATTCTACAAATATGTTTTTGTTTAAACAATCCAACTAAAAGTGAATTATTTATCATGAATCAATTGAATCAATGTGTGGTTTTGACTATTTTTACTTGGATTTTGTATATTACAGTATATGTCTCTACTGACAACAAATCTAATCTTGTTCATATATGTATACAGATATGTACACAGTATATTTACTATTGTTATTGTACAGTTGTAATGTAGCTATATATACAATAATTCTATAAAGTTCACTACTGTATGTCTGTATTGCTGACAGTACTGTTGATGCTTCCAATTTGTTGTTTGTGAATGTGCTAAAAAAAGTGTCAGGAAATGTCAAGAGGGCATAAAATTATCAATGGCATCAAATTGTCAGTATTTTAACCCGTCTCTTCAACAGCTGTCCACAAGCGACTGTCTGAGGTGTTGATTACATTACAATACATTATAATTGACAACACATACACACCTCACCCACATGACCTAAACACACTGTCATATGTTAAACAGACAAATAGGGGTGTCAACAAAATGCCAAATAAAAAGCAACACTTTTAGGAAGCCTAGTTCTTTATGAAATGGCACATTAACACAATCTGTCTTTGTACAGCCTTATGTCTCGCCGGTGCAAAGCCTGTATAGTGTCTAGGCTGATGGATCGTGGCTGGAGAGGCCTGTTGTAATAGAGTTTCACTTGAGTAGCTCTGCTGCAGTAGTGAGCAGTGAAGGGGCCAAACGTGAACATGTCCCATCACCACTGCTGCTGGTCACTGTGATTTACTGATGCACCCATACCCACCACCATGATCTGGAATGGGGGGAATATGTGTCGCCATGTACGACATGCTTGACAATTAGTGTAAGAAATAGAAATAAACAAGATTTTTATATTTTTTCCCCCAGTTGTCTTGCATGTAATGGGTTCACAAAAGATAAAATATTGGTCTAAACCAACAACTAAATGTGGTTTATGAGCAACATTTTTCCACATTTGTCCACAGACTGTTTCCATAGCAACAAACACTATATTTTATTTGTATGTTTTAGAGCTTTCCAGTCCATAGTGGAACATTAATGAATGAAAATCTTGTCAATTTGATTTTATTGTTCTGTCATTAAAAAGGAATAACTTTGTAGCCGCATTGCAAAAAGCGGCACAGATATACAATACCTCCAACTTTAGCAGTATAGTTGCAGCAATAGACCAATAGTGCAGATCCTAAAAATGTTATGCAGTGTTGTCATTCTGCCATCATTCTGTATGGCCTGTATTACTAAATATTTACTGCTCACTGTAAATGCAGACTCATCAGCGCTTGCGCTTATTACACTATTGGCTTCTCTGTGTCCTTCCTAAATGTGTATGTATTCATGTGTCAGGGACTTACCATTGACCAAGCCCTCACAGATGGAACAACGGCTGCACACGTCAATGTTTTTTTCTCCCCTATCTCTCTCACTCCTGCTCATTCTAAAAATTACCCCACGCTGTTTAGCACCAGGTCTGTAATTTCACACAAAGAGCTTCCACCACATCGTCCTAGATGGTAAATCGATGGGGCATTTTCATGTCCAAATGGCCCTTGCTTTGTGTCAAGTGAACCGGAGAACAACCTGTCGAACATGGTGCTTCTGTGGTACGTGTGTTGGGACAATAAATACATGTTAGGACTGGGCCATGTGACCAAAAATGTATATCACTTTGTAACTGTAGCTTTTTTCCATTATAAAGCATTGTAAGTTTTTTTTAAATATATTTTTTAAAGAAGATGATCAAACATCTCTAAAAACACTAAAACAACATTCTTAAAAAAAACATAGAACTGTATTTGAAGTTCATAAATATTAGATGCTTGTAGCTGTAGCAATATTTAAAAAAATATATATTTTTTTTCAAGATTATGATTCAAGGGTACTGTCACATATATTGTGTTGCATTTTTCCTTTGTTAATGTGTTCAGTGGTAACAGAGAGAAGTTAGATTTTAGAAGTTAATTTTGGTACATTTTAGTCAAAGTTGTGCTGTAGCAAAACAAAAAAGGCTATATGTATTCACCTCTAATATTGTATTATTTATATAATCTAAGATCAACAAAAAATGCTCTATATAATCACTCAGCCCTAATTTAAACCCATGATTGTGACTCCAGTCAGGTCTCTGTGTTAACCTTTGAGTTTTCATCTGTCGTGTCTCAGTGACCTCATCATTTAATGTCAGTCTTCTGTAATGCAACCTCTTTAAGCATTCCTCCCCATAGCTTCCTTTATCTTAGCCTTTCCTCTTCAGTCTAGAACTGTAGCATCCCAGGCTCCTCCTCCCCTGTCTACCCATCCTCTGCATATCTTCCCCGGGCACACTCTTCCCCCTTTGGTGCCCCCCTTACCCCCACCACCCTAACCCTTCTCCCAGGTGAGTGACAGGCCCATAAGTGCTCCAATGATAAAAGGGGGGTGTGTGGGGGGGTGGGGGGTAGTGTGACAGCTATCGAGGTGGTGACAGGAGCTGGGGAGCTAAGGCTGGCTATGCTTGCTATTGCCTTTCTCTATATATATATACACACTACCAGCCAGCCAGTCAGAAAGAGGGAGGGGTAGAAAGAAAAATAAAGACTTGTGATAGGCATCTTTTCCGTCCTCCAATCACTCATTCTCCCAAACAATTGCAGCCGTAGTGACAGTGTGGCCAAGAAGAAGTCACTTTGCCAACTGCTCGCCAAAGACTTTTAACTTTACTCAGAGGGGCCCCCAGCAGATGGATGGTGAGACGGAGAGAGATGGTAGCTGTGTGCAGGGATTTGCCTCCATCTTTGACCACAGGGCTAAAGGCACAACACCCTGGTTAACATAAAACTTTTTATTTTTTATTTCAGGAGTTAGTTGGAGGCAATGCGGAAGTTTGAGAAGAGGAAAAGTTTAATTTAATTAGGAGGGAAGTGATGTGGAAAGAAAGCTGGGCACATGGTCTAACTAATGATAATAACCTTGCTGAGAATGACAATTTTTAAATACCAAGGGCTAATTGTCTATGAAGTACAGTTTTAGTATTGAGTATTGCAATTTGAATACCTTGCATTTACCTTAAACTTAGTCACAGATACCTGAATAAGTATAGGAGCCTATGGAGGAGTATGTATGCAGATCGTTTTACTGAACTTACTTTTTTTCTAAAAGCATTATGTCACCCAGTTGTGCTTTTGGGTCCATCCATGGTTTTTTGACTGACCGTCTTGGATTTTTCATACAAATGAAGATTATAAAATGAAACCACAATGTAAAGAATGCTCCATAAGCCAAAAGGCATCTGAAAAATCAACAGAACACTGAAATGTATTTGAGGTTCATAAATATTCGATGATTGTAGCTCTAGCAATATTGATCGACTCACTTTTAAATACTTGTTACTGCTTGTTTAGTCTGTGATACTGAAACGTATCTTTTCTTTATTACTCTGCCTTTTCCATCTTCCTGGAGCTCGACAACTCTTCCATTTCAACTTTTGGTTGTTCATCTGGCTACAGGCTGAATTTCTCTCCTGATTCAACTGTTCCTGTTAATCTGGGCTTGGGATTGGCACAAACAATAAAAAAATAAAGTGTAAATCCAGTGCAACCCAGACACATAATATCAATCTTTATTTCTTCTCCTTTTTCTTAAAAAAAAAAAAAAAAAAGTTTCAAAAACATTTAGCTAGGTAGCTGTTAATTCTTATAAAATGTAAATTACACACAAACAACTGTTTACCATTGGACTACACAATTCATCATTGAAATGCAGAAAAAAACACAATGGATAACTTTATCTTAAGTATGTGTCTTTCCTTCCTGTTCACTGTGTGTTAAAAAGCAAAAGTATCTGCGCTCTTATCTGAACCAGGGTAAGTTGATAAGGCGTTCCTGCACAAAGACTGGGTGCACCGCTGATTGCCAAAATAAACTCTGCAAACCCCAGGGTCCTCAGGCAGTAACTACAAAAGAGAAATTATTTCTCAGTTGACCAGTTTGGTTAAATGATGTGTTTCTTCCCATCAGAAGAGGTGAAGCCAGCAGCAATTGTAGCTCGTGGGTGCGTGTCAGTGTGTATGTGTAGGTATAAGGGTATAGTACCTGTGAAGTGTGTCTGCTAATGCAGCTGTGACAGGCTGATATGGCGGATATGTGTGCATGTGCATAACAAAGTAAGCTTGGTACACGCATAGTGGAATCAAACCATTTGCCACATAGAAATCTATCTGTATCCTGAATATTCAAATGTAGAAAAAGTGAACAAAAGTGACAAAAAAGACAACGTTTTCAATCATGTTCAGAATGCAATAAATGTCCTATATGCACCATCAGGAAAATAGATATGTTTTTTTTCAACATTGTCTTAACTCAATCAATCAAATGAACAAAAACTGTAAAACAATACTGAGTACAATCACTAAGAATATTAGACAATGATCAAATTTAGATATTGTTTTAGTGTTCTTTTTTTTTGTAATATCCTCCAAACCACTAATGATGGAGCAAGTTCTGAAATTTATCTGAATCCTGAATGAAAAGAAAAAGACATGACATGTTTGGATTTTCCCCAAAAAATATTCAGAATTTGGTTAGGAAAAACTTTTTGGCAATGTTTGAAAATGACTGTACTTCCACTGGTTGTACAGTCTTTAAGATGATGTGTGGGCAAACGGCAATTTTCTGTAACACATAAAGTTTGTAGAAGTGTGACTTACAGAAAGAAATGCTGGAATATCTCTTAACTCACCAAACAGCAGCGAGTAAGAGCAAAAATATGCAAAGTATTGACTGTGAGTTTTGAGTTGAGTCACCCAACTATTTAGACTATAAACGTGTATTATCTTGCATTGAATTGCTTTCTAGAGCAGGTAGAGATGAAAGTCTGAGCTGACAGTGCTGTGTGTTTAAACTGAAGGGCTACAGCAGATTATCACCACTGCTATCTCTGCTACCGACTGAGACGCAGGTTTAAGCAGCATTGGCTTTTCTATCTTTGACTGAGTTGGAATTTGAATTGATTGGTTCCTAAAATTGCTTTTTCTGTAGAAGCTTTGGCGAGGCGTGCAAAAGGAAACCAATTACTGGCTGTCAAAGCATGCTGTCAAAATAGAGATGACCCTTTGGTTTGAAAACACACCACCCTCTGTCTCATAGTGTTACACACCTAAACACAGCCATAGAAAATAGATAGGCGTTGATAGATGCAGCTAGCTCACATCCACATAAGAGAGACAGTGAAGATGTCCATTGGCACTCACTGGAAGCTGGAGACAATGATAAAGATACGCTTGTCAGGTTATCTCTTTCTAAGCTCTGGTTAGCTGCTCTCTTGAGGCTCCTTCAAAGGTTCAACATCTCACTTGCTTACATTTGCTGCGCACATGCCACTGATCAGAACCACCAAATTGGCTACAAATAGGATAGAAGGAAAGAAGGAGATATTTTTAAATGTTGTTAACACTTGGCATCTTGAATTGTGATGGTGTGAGGATATCAAAGCAGAGATGTGGGCATATGACACATTGCATGACTGTTGCCTGTGTAAATAAGTGGTAGATGTTCAAACTAACAAAGGATGTAGTTGACAGCAGTAGCTCCC
>JAVQKG010354560.1:0-10359 GCA_036025885.1 Hypseleotris bucephala | reverse complement strand
AGAACTAGGCTATACAGTATAACACATAATTAACATATAACACATAATAACAAATATACAGAATGTATATGAAAGTTATATACACTTCAGTGCACGATACAGTAACAATAGTAAATACATAAATTATGGGGGGGCCCAGCAAGATGGTTAGTACCCGGGGCCCAGGATTTTGTGCTACACCCCTGATTGTATTGATTTTTATTGCACTTTATACTAAGCGTTGTTTGTTTTTTTTGACACTTGACTACTGACTTTAAACACATACACTCATACAAATAAAGTCCTGAATGACAAAACGCTGGTGTTTTGCGGGGCTCCATTATGAGTAACTCTAACACTTAAGCCACCCACACCCTCTTAGACTGAAAGGCAACAGCTCTTACTGGAAGATTAATTTATTTAGTAAAATGGTGGTTTCCCATCTATATCTCATAAGCTCTTAGCTGATGCTGTGAATCATCACCTTTATGTTTGACCTGATGTGAAAACATTTATATGTGAAATTGACCAGATAAGTGGCCAATTACCGTACTGTCAGTACAGTACAGTTACAATAATGCAATTACATTTTTACATTACTCACCAAGAAAATTTTAGATTTTTACTAGGGTTTTGAATATGTGAGTGAATGCCTTACAGCAGACTAATTCAGTCCCAATTCAGTGGTTGGTTGATTTATTTTGAAACAAATTCTAAAACATTTTCTTGATTGGGAAACAGAAACATATGCTTCTGTAGGCACTTTGGTCAATGTCTAATGATTTTGGCAGCATCAATCGACAGTCATTAGTGTCCCTCACCTAACTAACCTAGATTTCTGAACGAGCCATGCAAACTGCACTTAGATTAGGTGTATGGATCTCATTTGAGCAGCACATTTTGTTGTGTTATCTTTTTTATGTAACATTAGATGCAAGGTGATTTTATCTATTGTCTGTTGAGATAATACCACACTTGTAATTCATATTTTGTTCTGAATGACTTGTGAATTAATGTTTTTGTGCTTCATTACAGCTGTAGTGGACAGTATATGTGTGGAGGGGGTGGAGCACATGAAGCCTACGGCTGCTGAGATCGTAACTGTGTCGTGGACATTGATGGAGATGGACTAGCTGCAACAACCCTTGGACACTGTCAAAGTAAGTGAGTGCTACATGTCATGTTTTGTTCTATTTAATAATAAACTTGTTAACTGTATACACATACAGAATACTTTAATGCTATAGCAAATATTTATTTAATTCAGTAATTGTGCAAAAGACAGATTAGCAATCAGTACTCATTTACACAATGTATCTATTAATGTACTGGTAATGTCTTTGGTTGTTTCAAATTAGATGCATTTTAAAAGCAGTACAGAGTATGCATCATTTCATCAAGAGTGGACATTAGGATTGTGTGTGGGATAAACCCGTAAAGAACTGCTAAATATGTAAATGTTATGAAATAAACCATTCAGAAAAAATATAATAAAAACAGCACAGGCCCACTGTCTGTGGGCTTAAACGTCACAAGCTGTCCATGACTAGTGTGTTAATATCTGTTAAATTAATAGTATTAAAATATATTGTACATTTTATTTACACTGTATTTTTGTGAGACAAAACTGAGCAACTATATGGTAGCCACTTACCATAGCCACTTATTTACTTTTTTACTTTACTTATTAAGGCTTCTTATTTTAGTATATGGGCATTGCTATTCATAATATTTCATATACGGTATATATATAATTTATCTTTCAAATTAACCAAAGTAAGTTGCATTCTGGGGAGTCATTCATATTTAACCCTTTAATCTACAGGCCTGTCAGAACATTTACAGGTTTTATCCATATGCCTTACGTTTCTTTGTGTCAATTGCATAAGTTTAATGCACCTTTCTCACAATAAAGGCTGTGCCCTTACAAGGTGTTTAGTGGCTCATGAAAGCCTATATGATCAGACACAGAGCTTTCCTTGTAGGGACCAATAACTGATCTTCACAGTACAAAGCTGCGCAACCTCTTTTTATGTCACTTTCATTGAGTGAAGGGCCACAGTGCAAGCACTATAAAGTGGCTGAGCCCATTCAAGGGACTAAAGAGGACAAAGCTAAGCCTGCAGCAGTGCCACAGGTTCACAACCAAAACAGGAATGAAGCAAATGGAAAGGGGAGGGGTGCTGCTTTAGAGATGAACGGAGAGGGTCAAATTAAATATTTTCTCTGAATACATTTGCTTGGCAGATCTTCACACTACTACTGTAAATGAGCTGCTTGCTTTGACATTGTCCTAACACAGGGAATCTTGAAAATGAAAATCCATTATTTGTATTCTTTTAAGCCACATGTTAAGAGTATTAATAAAATGTAAATTTTGCCGTTAACACCATGGATAAAGTTGGACGGCGGAGGTCTTGTTCTGCTCTAAAGTAGGATGCATCTTCTTGTCTCCACTTGGAGCATCCCGCCCATGACTTCTCACTTATGTTTGCTGTTCTTGTCCAGCCTGACTGTGTCATCTCCACTGGGTGAGTAAACTATAGAAACTCCATTATTTTTGTCCAAATCTAAAAATGTGCTTTATATTTTCAGGTTTGGATGAGATTTTCTTCAGTCCTCAAGATCAGACCGCAAGAGAAGGAGCAACGGTTTTCTTTCCTTGTGTGTCAGGAGAAAGCTCCCCTCCTGCAAGCATCAGCTGGATCAAAGATGGAAAACCAGTCACAAGAGGAAGACAAATTCAGGTTAGAAAACACAAAATTCACACACTGTGTAGTGTATTTAATCCCTATTTTTGTTTTTAGGGTGAATATGGGGGTGGCAATCACAGGAAAACTTCGGGCACGCTGCATCTTTATAACATAACACTGGAAGATGATGGAACCTACATTTGCATCACATACAATTCTTTACTTAACACCCAAAGAAGGAGCAAACCGGCAAAACTAACTGTGCAAGGTGCGTCTTACATGCAGTATTCTCTTTTCCAAACTTGGTAAAAATATGGATTTCAGTCGTTAATCTCTCTTGCAGGCGTCCCACGAAAACTACAGATCATCAATGGCCCTGACAACATCACGGTTGCTGTGGGAGACGAGGTATCCATGCACTGTGCGGTCGGTGGCTTTCCTGTTCCCATGGTGCTCTGGTTCAAAGACGGCTGCCTCCTGACAAACTGCTCTGCATCGTTCAGTCTGCAGAACAATGGACAGCTGCTCACATTCAGGTAGAGCACAGAGCAGGAATATTTAAAATAGGTTTTACTAATTACCTTAAATGACCGCTGTTTGTCACAATTTGTGCTGCTGTTTGAAATTATCTGCTATCCCTGTTTTTACCGAATCTCATTTTGTGTTTTTGCAGAAATGTGACCAAGGAGTTTGAAGGTCTTTATCACTGTGAGGCATACAACCAAAATGAGAGAATTAAATCAGGACCAGGCTTCCTACTGTTAGCTGGTACTGATAATATTATTTGGTATTGTTCATGTTTTACAGTATATTTAGTTTTGCTGTGGATTACTTTTTTGTTCTTCTTAAAAGGTACTAGCCAATTAGAGTTTTTATTAGCCAAAAAATCTATATTTTTGCATGTGGTCATATTTAATACATTAGTTTACTTTTTAATGTATTTCAGGTACTTTTTTAAAACTACAAAACAAGGATGCACATTAACATAGCAGGAGAACCTTTTAAGTTAAAATACAGTAAATGCCTGCATAAAACCCCTCTGGCCAAAGTTGCTAGTAAGAAGAATAAAAGTGTCACTAGTAGCCAGAATTGAAATCTACCAGTGTTTGGCTAGTTGGCTAGTGTTAATGTCAAGTCGTAGTTGCATACCTTGTCCTCTGTTACTGATACATGTTTGCAGTCAACTGGGAGTTACTGTTTTGTTTACACATTTACATATGGACTTTTTCAGACATGGATTGGAGTTTTGTCCAGCAGCCATCAAACCTGACGATGAAGAAAGGTGACAATGTGACAGTGACCTGCAGGCCTCCAGGCAGCACACCTCCTGCTCAAGTGTCCTGGTTCAAAAACAACCAACTACTCACGCCTACAGCTCATGTCTCGGTGCTGCCAACTGGAGACCTTTACTTTCACAGGTTTCTTGGTTAAAGTTATGCACAACTCTTAGATTTTGTTTCTGGTCATGCAACATAAGTTATGCTTGCAGAATACAGGAGCATGACAGTGGCATCTATTTCTGCAGAGTGTCCAATTCTCACCTTCAAAGATTTCTCACATCTAGAAGAGCAATTGTAACAGTCCTGGGTAAATACACAGTGTCTTTTTATTTATTATTATGTCAAATGGCTCTGTACATTTAAACCTAATAGCTTTATTCATTGTTTTACATTATGTATTGTATATTTGGCAGCGCCTCCATCCCTGACTCTGTGGCCCCAGTTGCTCACAGTACCAGTCGGGGCCCCTGCGGTGCTTGAGTGTCACGTCTCTGGTAATCCTTTGCCCTCCATCGACTGGCTAAAGTCTGGTCTCTCCAAGCAGATTGGAGGCAGGATTATCAAGAGGTAACTGTATTTGGGATGGAACAATCTACAAAAATATAATACATTACAACAAAAACACAGACAATTAAATAATAATCATTATTTATTTGCAGCTCATTGCCCCTTTGGACTTAATTGAGATAATTTAATATTTAGTGTAAGTTTATGTGATATTGGCCCACAAGAAAAACAATGCAATTAAAAATATTAACTTTAGCATACAATAAAATGGACTGTTGTGATTCCAGCATTAAAAACCTTTTTTAAACTTGCGCATTGTGATTATCGTGATATTATCATAAATCACAATTATTTTGGCCAAGAAAAAATGAAAACTGTCCCATGCTGCTTGTACTGTATGTATTTCACTATTGGTTGTTTCTTTCTACAGATTGACCAATGCCACCCTCTACATCCAGTCTGCCAGAAGCTGTGATGAGGGGGTGTATGTGTGTCATGCCTCCAACTCATTGGGCCAAAGTCAACGCAATGCAGTGGTAAAAGTAGCAGGTAAATAGGAAATATAAAGTACAAATGCTGACATAAATTTCATGAAAAATACATGCCTTAAAGTTGTAGTCTGGATGTTTCCCAAAATAAGAAACTCTTATTTTTAACAGTTTCTTATTTAAAAAAAAATTAAAAATGCCACAAGAGGCCAGGGCAGGGACTGAGTAAAATAATAAATGTGACAAATAACCTACTTTACATCTTAGAACAGGGTCAGATACCATTTTTTGTTATCTTAGGATGTTTCCTGACTACATTTTTATTTGTTGTCTTTCCTTGTTACAGCGCAGCCCATTATAGTGAACTTTGTGAGTCAGGTGAGCTGTAGAATCGGAGCCTCGGCAGTTCTTCCTTGTAGGGCTGTTGGAATAATGCCTATCACTTATACTTGGACCAAGAGAGAAGGCAGCAAACACATAGCTATTACTCCCAGTGAAGAAATGTACATTTATGGTAAATTCCTCATTTTTATGTCATGGTTTGGTTTCCCCTTATTGGTATTTTTAGATTGTGTTCTGCTTTTTTGGTTATGTGTAGGGGAGGGGTCACTGCATATATCAAGGGTGCACTGGTCTGATGAAGGAGAATACTATTGCTTAGCTAAAAACCGTGCCGGACAACATCAGAAACGCTCAATTCTTACTGTCACAGGTATAATATGCCTGGTCATTTTTCTTATTTGTTGTTTCATATTCTAAATTCAGTAAATTGTAATTATTATTTATGCAATTTCTGTTATAAGTTGAAAAGCACCCACTGGTTTTGTCTGCAGTGAGTACTTAAATATTTCTGCTTCAGTGTCGTCTGTTTTCTTGTTCCTGCTATACAGACACTGTGGCATTGGATTTACAGTATATGTGGTGGCTGCTAATGTGGACAATGTGGACAAAGCTTCTGTAATCTTTCTGCCTTGGTCTAGCTCAGTGTGTAAAGTAAGAAATGTTTTCCTTTAGACAAATATTATCGATATAATTTTTATAGAATAAAAACACAAGTCAAAGCAAGGCAGTTCTTCGTGATTCTGTGGTGGAGCAGCAACTTCAGACAACACCTCATCAAGATCTTCATACACCATGTAAGTACCATATAGTCATTTTAAGTAGTTTTTATATATAAAACAGTTCATAATTCTGTCTTTTCACAAATCCCAGGTGATTCATCTCACTGTATGGAACCAACAGAGTCTTCAAATGGATATGGGACGACTCCAGCATCTTTCCCACTGCCTTCTCTTGGCCCATATTTTGTGACACAGATGCCCCCACCATTTTTTCCTCCTCCACCTCATCCAAATTTTAAGTTTTCAAGTCCTCAGAGCCAACTTGCAGCATCTAGTAAACCTCATTATAGCAAATATTTAGCCTTTCTGAGTGGGCCTAAAACAAGTGTACCAGAACGCATAGAAGAACCAACACAGACCACAGTATATCAATCATTTTCAGAGCTTCCAGTTACTACATTTCATAGTGTTTCAGAAAGTGAGTCTCCCTTTATAACTCAAACAATGTCAGTCACTTTGTCTCCTTTGCTACAAATAAGATTCCCAAATTTTTATAATGAAACAAATTCAACCCAGATTCATGATAAAGGTTTGGAGCACCCAGGAGGACCAATGCATCTAAAAAAAATTCTGCCAACCCTAGCTTCTTCAGATAACATAACTAATTATTTTTCCCAAGACAACTCTTCTCCACCTCCATCACAATCTCAAAAAAAAGAAATATATGCTGAACTTGTACCAACATTTTCAGCATCAACTGAATCCACCCCTCTTCAAATCCAGTCTCCCTTAGTACCGACACAACAGCCCCATGTAGACTCAGAAACATCGCTGCCACATATAGAAAATTTTACTATAAACAAACATACTTCTCAGTCCATGTATCTCCTACCTACATTTTCAAATACCCCTACTGTTAACTATATGTACAATGCTACAACACTGAGCACTATGGTCAATATGTCGCAGCAACTAAATTCAAGTGAGGAAGAACAGACATTGGAGAAGAATACATCGCAGTCACCCAGGTGCGATAAACACAACATTGCTGGTAGCAAAGTATATTTTAAGAAAGTTTCCCATTTAATTAATCTGTTGTTTTTTACATTACAGAGTGACCCAACAGGCCCCATCATGGCTGCCAGTGCTGGAAAAACATGACATCCCCATTGTGGTGGGAGTTGGCGTGTCTTTAGCATTTATATTTATCACTGTTACCTTCTATTCTGTGGTTCAGAAGAATGAGCCTGTCCCAACAAGCCGTGCAGGTCAATTACAAATAATAATTACTTTCCATGTTAGCCACATTGATAGCATGATGTAACTCGAAAGTGTATTGTCTTCACAGCTCAGAGAAATCTAGGGGTCCCTATGAGACATACTGGCAGACGAGCATATGAAAACAGGTGAGGTATCTGAAATTAGATAAAAATCGTGAATGCCTTGTCACTGTTAGTGCCTGAAATATGAATGAATGTGGTTTTATTATTGGTGTTGGATTGGTGGTGGTTGGAGGCGCCGTAGGGCAGCTGTGGCTTGCCACAACCAGTGTGACTTTGGAGTGAATGAATAATGCAATTGTAAAGCTAATGAAAACAAGTACAAACCGTTTTAGTTTAAGACACTGTTTCCAAACAAACACGCACGCCCACCAACGGAGACGATCACATAACCTCCTGGCGTCGGTAATAAGCAAACACTACTAAAAAGTATATGTTCAAACTAAATCTGGTTTTACAGTGTTCCATTTAAATATGAATAAGTCCTATTTGTGTCTTTTTCAGAGCGTTTGAGGATGATGACTGTGTTGCGGTGATTGAGCAGAGCCCTAACACCTCTGACACTCGGGCCCGACCCTCAGTGATGGTGCAGCTAGAGCCCACTTCTGAAGACCAGCAAGAGGACGTCCCACCCTGTCTGGACCTTCACTCAGTTACTGTAGAGACTTATCCTGAGCCTATTCTCGACACAAAGGTCTGTATCTGTTCTTCAGTAACTGTAACAAAATCATCTAATAAAACTCCAAGGAGGCCCTTCAACTGACACATACTGCTTTCAGCTGCTACAATTGTAACATAGATCAGAAATTAGTTAATCACAAATCTTTAACTTCATTTGAACAAGATCTATAGTAGCAAATGAGCCAATAAAAAAATATAAAGAATAAAATAAAAAATAAATAGGAAATATTTAACACCCTTCAGCATCACAACAAAATTTTCTTTTAATCCACAAATTAAGTCTTTGTTATTACTGTTGTTTAATATTCAAAGTTCATAGGTTGAACCTTAGAAATGCCACTTGTATTGTACTATTGAATTACATGAAGTCAGCACATGATACAAGATCTACCCAAGAAAGTGTCCAGTGAATGTAATTTATATAAAGTACTAATTGCATCATCCCAATCAACTTTTTGGGCGATTTTCAGATTGATGATGGCCTTAGCCTGTCCCAGCCAAGCATCCGGCTGCATTGTTCAGAAGACTGGCACAGCAGTGGAGATGACAACAATGGTCCGTGCCAAGACACCCTGCCGCCCCCCTCCCCTCTGTCCTCCCCATCACCCTCTCCAAAACATGATGAGGGTCTGCGCTCCTTATTGACCCTGCAGAGTACTGAGCTGTGTGCGACACCTATTCACCACAGTCTGAGCATCTCACATGGACACCCGCCCCTGCTACTGTCCCACCACGTCACTTTGGGCCAAACAAATGTCGCTGTTGATGTGCAGTTTCATCCAGTAAGCACTCCCTCCATCACAGTGCAGTCCAGCACACACATCAACTCAGTTTCTAGTTCTACGTTCACTGCTCCTTTGGTCAACAGTCAGGAGAGTGCCCACAATAAGTAATGTCCCGGGGTACACAAAACCAATGCATTCTATATCCATAGAGTGACCCCTAGTGGTAACATGGTGAATGTAACATCCTATCTCCTGCTAAATGCAGCCTGAACATATTTTATAACCGTATTACAATAGGAAATGCGTTATTCATTACAGAACTGTTACAAATTAAGTTTAACTATTTTAATGATAATAGCTTTGTTTTATACCTAAATGGTTGTTAAATAGCTTTTGGTCAGCACTTGGTGAGTCACTGGAAGAAGGCTTCACTAATTGCTGTTATTTTTGATGTCATCATTGTAGAGGAAGTATGTTTTTTTTACTTTTGCTGCTTTATTTATATGAACAAATATTTCCTCTACTACTAGTATTATTGTTATTATCTGATTTATTGCTCACTTGTATAATTTCATGTTGAGTCTGTATGTGTTTTTAAATGAGTACAACAGCCAAGGAAACACTAACAAACATGCTTTAGAAAAAAACAATACGTTAGATACATTGTCTTTCAATCTTCCAAGCTCATTGACTGTTACACCCATGTAAAACCAAAGGGGAAATATTTCAGTAAAGATTTCAGAATTAAATATGTGTCCGTTGTAATATTTCTTCACTCCTTATATGGACTATTTTTTACTTTGCACCAACTGTTTTTACTTGTCTAGTCACTTTATCATCAATGGGACTTGAGGAGCATTGTATTAAATAGATCTCGATTTGGTGATTCAATCAGGTACCAATTCTTGTCATTCAGGTCCAAATGGCAGTGTTCATTGATTGCAGGAATTGTTATGTTACTGCAACACAAGTGCAGCAGATTCACTGAAGTGCAGCAATCATAAAATAAAACATTGAACATCCGTCTGCTCAGCTATACTGTATGTTCTGGTGTGTAAGCCCTAATGTAAAATATAGTCAACAGTAAAATTTTATCATTATTTTATTAATGTAAAACTTTTGCATCAGATTTATACCTTCAGTCAATTGAGTGGGTTTATGGGGAATAAAGCATGAAATATATGCTTTTAGAAAACAAACTTAATTTAACATCATCTTTATAAGTACTTTTATTTGCTGATGTTAAGATAAGGTCCTATAGTAAGTTGACAGTAAGCCTGAAACCTCTGCTGACATTTTTGAGACCACAAACGAGAACACAATGAGAGAACAACCCTTTGCATCCTGTCAGTAAACAAAATATTGCAATCTATACTGCAGTCAGCAGTTTAATATAAAATCTTACTTAATGTCTAGTGCACATGGACACGTTTTTATTCATTGTACTTTTATTCAGATTTTTATTCATTGTATCACCAAAAGTAACATAAAAATAGACCTCCCTCTACTTGTTTAATAAGAAAAATCTTAAAGTTCAGTGGATGGATTCCTTGGGTTTGTTTCTTTCTCATTTCTTGGAACATAAAAGTTCACATACGGGCACCATTTTGAGTTGAGACACACAAGTTTCTTCAGAGTAGCAGTATTGACAATGTTAAAACCAGT